>PVJL010003832.1:0-146012 GCA_004026885.1 Lyroderma lyra | reverse complement strand
CATACCCGTCGCTCTTGGAAACCAGTGAGCCCCACTCAAATCCTCTCTGGGGCGGAAACTGCGCTCGTTGTCCGTTCTCTTATAGGTCAGATCAGATGTCGATCTCTAACGACGTAGCCTATCCGATTCCGCGAGAAGAAGAGGGCGGGCAAGACGAAGGACTTGGAGGAGGCGCGGGAGGAAACCCAAAGCGGTACGCCGCAGGTAATGTCGCTGGAGTCCCTCGAGTGGGACCGAGATGGGACCCCCGGCTAGCTCGGCCCCCGTCCTGGACTGGACTGAGGAGCCACAGGGCGGACCGAGCAGGGGTATCAGGGGCCAGGCAGGTGACGAAAGTGAAGGACGTGACTGCCAGGACAGGAATCTTCAGGTCCTTAGCCTTTGGCAAGTAATTCAGTCTGTTAGAGAATACTGCAGATCGGCTTTTGCCAGAGAGGCCTCGGCTGCGATTTGAACGTGAGACCTTGTGCAGAAGAGCCTGCTTAAGTGCCATCTTGCATTTCCCTCTTTAGATCCAGGCCGCCGATGGAAAAGAACCCCCCTGATGGCACAGGCCCTTTGCATGTGCCTTTTGGGCACATTGTGGCCAATGAGAAATGGCGTGGGTCGCAGCTGACACAGGGGATGCAAGGTTGGTGGGCAGCCCTCTGCATAAACCCTCTCTCTCACCCTATCAAAAATCGTTCTACCAGTTCTGCCTTTTCCTCCAAAGCTCATAGAACTTCTTTTCTTGTCTGTATTTTAAGGGAAAATCAAACTTATTTTTGAGGATGGCCTGTCACCAGTAGATTTTTACTTGTCCAGCAGATCCTGCATTCTTTATATCACCGAAGCTGATTTGGTGGCAGGAAATAGCTACCGAAAGAGGCTTGTTGTCGTTAGAAATGTAAGTACTGAATTGAAGAAACGGACATTGAAAATGGACGTCTATTCCCCCTCTCTCTTATGTTTGCAATAATTTACATAAAACCATTGCCCATTCCAGGCACTCTTGGAGTGATAGCTTTCTTAAAGTTGAAAGGAATTTGATTACAAAATGGTTTACTGTTTTTTATTTTTCTTTGAAGTCCAGTAATCTTCAAGGAATTGTAGTAGTTGAGAAAACGCATATGAGTGAACAGTACTTTCCAGCCATACAGAAATTTACTGTGTTGGACCTTGGAATGGTGTTGCTTCCGGTGGCCAGCCCAATGGAGGCATCTTGCCTCATTATCCAGTTAGTAAGTACTGATTGCTACTCCTCCACAATAGCTCTGTCTTGTGGACTCTCAACTGAGCTTCATGGATCCTTTACTCTAGCAGCTGCCCTTGCTATGGTTTCTTCCTGAGTCCATCAAATCTAATCTAATCATTCCGTGTTGGTTTATAAAACCTTTTTGAGGAATTTAAGCTCGGAAGCTGCCTCCGCAGCCAGCTGAGTTTGCCAGTCATTCTAGGCAAGTGTATAGCAAAGTGAACAAGTCTGAGACCTGATTTTAGACTCCCGGGCTGTGATGACTACTCTCATCATTCATTATTCTGTACTGATCCTGGCGAAAATGTCAACCTTATCATCATGTATCTTTTGTTAAGCATCAGTAGTCAGTATGGAAGTTTTTTTTTTTTTAACTTGGTTGTACATCAGAATTTCATGGGGGACTTTTCAAAATAGTAATACATGATGAGCCTTACCTCAGACCAATTAAAAATCAGAATGTGGAAGTAGGGCCAAAGCATCAGTTTTTGTTGTTGTTTTTAAATCTTTCCCTTTGATGTATATGCAGCTAGGGTTGAGAACCAAATTGGAAACGCAGTCATGTGTGGTTCGCAAATCTCTCTGCATCTCTGTGGCACTCCACATGTTTTGCTTCACCATTCCTACCTTCTCTTAATGCAATGCATATTATCTGCCTTCCTATATTTACCAGTAATAGAAGGGTTTCTCCTTTGATAGGCAAGCTCTCTCCAGTTCCTGTATCAAGCAGTTCCAGTTTAGCTACAGCCATTATTTAATCTCATTCAACTGAAATGAGATTTCATTTTCTTAGTGGACCATAGGCACATGTTTGAATCCCTCAGAGTAATTTTCTATTGGTTTTATCCTAAGCATTCTGAAAACTCAAGTTTTTATAAATTAATTTTTATTCCTTACTCCTTTGTGTAGTCATATGGTTCATCTTTTAATAATTTTGCTGATATCTGAAAAGCCACATTCATGAATGGTATGTGAAAACATTTGTAATGTGAAGTCAAGCTGAACCACATGGAAAAACTAAAAATTTCCACAAAACAAATTTTTAAGAAAGCTGCCCATCCTCCAGGGGGCACTCACATGCTCTTCTTTTCATTTCGGTTCAGGTTCAAGAACAAGCCAAAGAGCCCAGTAAGAACCCTTTTCTCCGGAAGAAACGGGCTCTGATCCCTGAGCCGTCCCTCCTTCGGACTGTGCAACAGATCCCAGGAGTTGGAAAAGTGAAAGCTCCCCTTCTGCTTCAGAAGTTTCCAAGTATCCAGCAACTGAGTAATGCTTCCATCCAAGAACTGGAGCAGGTTGTGGGGCAGGTGGTAGCACAGCAAATTCACGCGTTCTTCACACAGTCCAGGTGACAGCTCTTCTTACAGCTCCTCCATTTCCTCTTTTAGACCATGACCTATGGGATCGTGTTTTCTTTTCAGATTTAAGAAATCTGAAGAAAAAGAATACTTCTCACAGCTACTAGTGAAAGAGGAGGTGAGGCCTGAGTACAACCTGCCTGTTTTCCAGCCCCACTTTCTGGGTGTGGGCATTTAAGTCAGTGGGCCCCAGATGGCGCTGCCCTGGTTCTGCTAGCTTGACGAGGGCCAGTGGGGCTCTTCCTGAAAGAGTCACTTTCACCTGGGGACTCAGATTCAGCAAAGAGCTAGCCAGCCTGTGCAGATCTGAATGTGTGACCTTGACCTGCCATCTGTCCTGTAAAGGTCTTAACAAATTTCAGATGGTAGACATGACCTTCTAAAGGAAACAAACCTACAATGAAGCACTGTGTCCCATAAGCCCCTTGTTCCTGGTGGCAGAGCCACTGTTCTTCAGGTCTGGTCTTAATGTACCTGTGCTTTGAAGGTTGCTGCCAGTGTAAATAAACAATTATCCAGCATTTGTTCTCCTTCCCTCCCTTCCTGGTAGCTACACAGTTTGTTTATAATCACTGGGCACAACTGAACACAGCCCGGAGTCCAGAGTATCCATTTCAAGGTAAAAAGCTAATGTATGTAGGGGAGGAAAAGAATATGTTTGTAAATGTATAACCCAACAATGGGAAGATCCATGAAAATGGCAGGAGCAGCTGCACCCAGGAAGCTGGGGGCTGGGGCTCCAAAGGTACACTTGCCCATTCAAAACGTAAATACAATGAAAGATGCCTTGTGTTTTCAGAGACGCTGTGATAAACTTGAAAGTCCTGTTTTGTGAAATGTTAGTAACTTTTTAAAATCAAACAATAAAAGCTTTTGTGCCCTCCGGTAGAAACAATTTGAAAGGTTTCGGGAAAAGTAAAAGACATTAACTCAGGCAAATGAAATGTGTTTATTTACATAATTATACAAAAATGGCCCTAAGAGAGTAGATACACTTCCCCAAAGGTGTTGCTTCCCTTTTGATATTGCACACTAGAAAATGCTCTAAATTCTTGTTAACTCTCAAAATAGATTGCAATGCTGTATTTTTTCTAGCTATATGTACCATGTCAACTGTGAATCTAATTAGAGTCACAGTATCATCCAACTTAAAGCAAGAGAAATCAATTGGTAATGTTACTTTAAAGTCAGAGCTTTAAACTTGAATCACTTTTACATCATTACCTTATAAAATGTTTTCACCCATTTTAAAGACTCTTAAAATATATAATTATGTACTTCCTACTTTAAACAAAATGAAAAATGTTTTGAGTATCAAACAATGTATTATCTACCTTGTAGACAGCATGTTCTTCTAACACTGCCACTGTGTTAGCAACTTTTAAATGACGTGTAACTAGAAGAAAAGCCACTCCTAAACTGTAATAAGTCATGACAAATTTGGCACTAGACTTTATCTGGAAATATCATTCATATTATGTATAAATAGTAGTAAAATTCGGTCATTTTAGGTTAATGAAGTCCCCTTAGAGAGCAGCTCTTCAGAACAGTTTTTAGTAACACTAATCTAAGTCCATTGTTGTAGTCCCTTGAACTGCCTTAATTTGACCTCATCTGGATTCTGGATTAAGGAAGGACCTCTTACCCAAGCCTGGGAACTGTTACAAATAGGACCACTTACGGGTAAACCCGTTAACTCTGGTAGTATTTAACTCTGATAGTAACTGAAAGTCATAATTGTAGCCATTAAAAATAGCCTTATTTCCAACACTATTCTATTTACAATACTTTATATAATAAATAACTTGCAACAATATGGTGACATTCCTTGAGTAAGTTTGTTTTCCACAAATTTCTAGAGATTTCTTGTTTCGTTCATTCATAAAGACTTATCCATGGTAAGGTTACACTGTGTGAGAAAATAGGGCTTGAGAATATTTAGAGAATTTCCATTATGGCACAAGTATGAAGGCCTCGTCAGCACTGGAAATGTTTTGGGCCTGAACATTTTTGTTTCCTCACATTAGTACAAAGAACTGTCTGAGTTGAGAATGCTGAAAGGAGAGGGGAGCTTCTTCTTGACCTGAGGCCTGGCAACCCCAACCGACGGCAGGCACAAGGTGCTGGCTGACTTCTGTCTGTTCTTGTTGGTGCCCCAACTCAAGAAAGAAAGCTTTTTTGAGATTTTCTTGGTTTTGTCAATTTTATCATCATCATCGTCGATAGCTAAGCAGATCATGGAGTAAGTCTTCTGCATTCCCACGGAGTAGGTGGCACACTTATTGTGCTGCACATAGAAAAGGAAGGAAAAGGATGTTAGAAATCCTTGAGATGGCTGATAAGTGATTGCAAAGTTTGAGACTCACATCCTGCACTTAATGGCATCCTTTTTAAAATTAAGTTGATATAATTCTGAAGCTGAGGTGGCCAACACAGATTTAGGTTCTTAAAAACAAGGGCAATTTTTTAGGACATATACTCAATTTCTGTTGCACTTTTAGAGATAATGATTTGTAAGTATACGTCACCATTTGTGTTTCTGTAAATACACGACACACACTAGGCTACGCCCTGCTATCTTCACTTAATGTATCCTTGCATTTCAGTCTACACCATTAGATCTAGATCAACTTCATTCTCTTTAAAGACAATACAGAATCCACGGTGAGGATACAATAGACTTTTATCCCTATTTTTTTAAACTGGTGAAATATACGTAACAAAGGTTACCACTTTTAACTGTTTTTACGTGCTACAGTTCAGGAGTATTATGTCCATTCCCACTGCTTATAAGGTTTGCCTAACATTGAGGTTGCTTTGTTCACCAAATGTTTATTGAACATGTATGTACGTTCCAGGTACTGAGATCAGGCCATGTATATAAATATACATACAGTATATCTTAAAGTGGTTGGGTACACTGCTCGTAATATAAGTCAAGGAATTTGTGTAATGTAGCAATAAAGGAGGGGACACTCGAGTGTGGCTCCTTTGGATGAAATCTCTCTCTCCACGCCCCTCACTCTCTACCTCTTGACTGTGTAATACACCAACCACTCCCTCGGGCAGGATTTTCTTGTCTTGATTTCAGAAGCTCCTTTTTATCCAGCCTCTCTGAACTTGTCTTCACAACTTCCCTTTGCACCCACTTCTAACAAGCCTCCAGATGCTGCAGGACTTCAGAGTTTGATCCTTGGCCCTCAGCCCCTCACAGGCAATTTCGTTTTTGTCTCTTACAGCTCTAAGTATCATCTCTGCACTGATGATTCTCAAGTATGTATTCCTCTGTGACTTCTCCCTTGAACTAAAGATCTGACCATCCAGCCACCTCCTGTACATTTACATTTCAATGTCTAATGACATGAGACATTCAAAGCATGACTTGTGTTTTCTCTTTCCTCTACCTCCCTGCCCCACAACTGTTCCCCATCATTCTGAAAAACAAGCCAGCTTCAAGCCAAAATCAGGAGTCCTCTCTCTTTCGGTCAGCTTTTTGACACAAATTATCTACAAAGCTGTTAGCTCTATCTCCAAAATATGTCTCAGGTGCATCCACCCCTCTCTACCTCCACTGTCACCCCCTCCTAGTGTAAGCTGCTGACATCACTGGCCTGGATGACTGCCACAGCCAGCGCCCTGCTGCCGCTCGGCCAGCCTCCAGGCAGCAAACATCCTGCTAAAATAAACATCCTACTATTTCATTCCCCTTCTTAAAAGGTTCAGTGGCTTTCCTAGTCCCATCTCCCTTCCACCTCGTTTCCTGCTGGCACGATGCTTCGGCTAAAAGGCCCTCTTTTCTTTGTTCCTCTAGCAGAAGTGTATTGCTGCCATGGAGCCTCTGCATCTGTTGGTCCCCCTGCCCAGGATGCTTCTCCTGGACGTTTTCAAATACAAGATGCTTGTTCCTCCTCGTCACTCCTTGTCCGGAGGAGCTCCCTGCCTCCCCAGGTCGTTCCATTATGTTACACATTTTATTTACAGCATTTATCAAAATTACAACCACTTATTTGCTTATTTAGTGCTGGCTTTGCGGAAGCAGGGACCTTATCTGTCTAGTTCCAGCTGTAGCTCCTAAGAAGGGCCTGGCACACAGCTAATGTTCAGTAAATATTTGTCAAATGAATAAATGAACACTGTTAACAGAGGGAAGTCTTTTAGGTACATTATTAAACGTGGCAAAGTGTGGAAGAGTACGTATGGAATGATTCCTCCCATTTGGGGAAAGAAAGTACATAACTAACTGTCCATGAACTTGGACAGGTATCAAACACTTCCCAAGATCTCACAGAAAAGAGCAAATGCTGTCTCCAACGTGTGGAGGTGATCTCTCACATGACGTCTTAAACCGGTGGTGTCCAACCTTTGGGCTTCCCTGGGCCACATTGGAAGAAGAAGACTAGCCTTGGGCCACAGATAAAATACACTCACACTAATGATAGCTGATGAGCTTAAAAAAAAAGGTGGCAAAAAAAAAAAAAAATCTCATAACGTTTTAAGAATTTGTGTTGGGCTGCAATCAAAGCCATCCTGGGCCACAGGTTGGACATGGCTATCTTAAGCCCTCTGTACCATGTGAATATTTTTCTTCCCATGCATGTGTATTACTTTTGTAATTAAAAAGGGTATAATCAGAAAAACCAATTGGTGGTTTTAGCTACAGGATCAAATATAAAAGTTTCTCAGTGAACCCTTTGACCCAAGGCAAGCACACTGCAGGAAGCAGCGACACACTTAGGAGGTCAGTCATTTATGGCATGTTACAAGTACAGGTGGGTGTCAGCACTCACCATGGATGAGGTGAAGTCCAGGAGACTCACGACCTTCATCTCAATGTCGTCCTCGCCAAAGCTCTTCAGCAGTTTCATAACCTCGCTCACCGTCAGCCACTTACAATCCTCATTTTGAATGGCAACAATATAATCCCCCTCCTTGGCTCCTGCCAGCTACGAGAAAGTATCATTTAAATAAAGGTCAACATCCTGTTCATTCAGTTCCCTGAATCAGTTTCCAAGTTCATAAACAAAACAGATATTTGCATAAGTTTGCTTCAAGAAAGCAAAAATTAATCTTTTGCTCTCAGGAGAGTCATAGCATCCATCAAAGGTCTTTTGCATAAAGTTAGGCCTTTTACATAAAGGGACCCTAATTCAATCACCCAGATATATTTGGGCAGCTTTCTTTGTATTTTACCAGTTTGCATGCCAAGTCAGTTTTTGCTACACACATGAAACTAATATAATATCCAAAGTCAACTATAATTGGGGGAAAAAAACATGTCAGTGAGTTTTGCTCCCGGTTTAGAATAGCACACGCTTACCGCAGCAGAGCAGTAAGGATCCAGGAAGTGGACTTGAACTGGAGAGTTTCCCCTCAGAGTGAATCCCAAGTCCCCTTCTTCTGCAGTGAAGTGAATGCTTCGAGGAGGTGTCCATCTCTTGTTAGCCGAAAACACAGATAAAGGGCCCTTTGGAATAGAGCATCATTAGCTGTAAGATCTGAAGGCTGAACCAGGCATTTGAAAGCTAAAGGCAATGATGCCTTGTCCTTGCAGATTTCACTCGGCCTTGCTCAGAGACTAAGGACACCGTGTGGGATAATACATGCTACAGCAGTCATAGGAGAACATTAATGGCCATTTTCTGTAAAATAGCCGATGTATTTTAAATAAAATTGTCTTTTCAAATTAATTAAAATCTCTAACTTAAACATCTAAAATATCTAGAAATAGCCTTTATATCCTTGCAAACATGTCAAAGCTGTCCCCTTAAGGTCACTGTGAAATAAGGGTTCAACATACCAGCTTCTGGAAGAAGTCTGTAACTGTGACCTTGGAGAATTGTGGCAGTATAATTTCAACCGCTTGCTCAGTTTTAGCTAGAAAGGAAGATCAAAAGAGAAAGCATCATGAGTGTGTCTGTAATTGAAAGTTATCGGAGGAAGCAAACCTTCTTCCAGTCACTTTTCCTTCTGCTTGGCTTAGACATAGTCCAGAAGAGGAACTACTGGTCAACCCTTGGCCCAGTGTGACCTGTACCTTCTGCCATTTGCGTACCTACTGCGAGCTATACCCTACTCTGGGGCTAGGACAAAATAGTCACAAGCAGATACATTCAAGTAGCTTATTTATATTCAAGTGGACTTCCTTTGGGACTCATAAAACCCTCCTGAGAAGTAATCTATGTTTCAGGCGTGACTGTTACAGAGATCCCTTGTCTCTTAGCAGAAAATCCTGGGAGACATGCACTTCCTCTTTCATTAGTAATGTGTGATGTGAGCAGTGTGTTTGCCAAATCATGTCCATCGAAAGCTCAAATTCACCCTTACCACGAGGCTAGTCAATTTTTTACAAAGGACCCCAGAGTACTCACCCTCATATACATGAACAACAGCCTAAAAGAAAACTTGGGGAAGAAGACTGGCACTGCCAAGGTAAACACACCCTTCTATTCACAGGATGACCCTGTGGCTTCTTGTAAACCGCGTGATACAGTGTTGGGTTTGGATAGCTGCTCATCCGCTAGTGGTATCACCACCGCCCATGGACAGTCCACTAGGAACGGTGTGTCTCCCACCCTCCATGGAGGTTCTGTCTTTACCTCCTGGGTACAGAGCAGATGGTGTGGATAAGGATGCCAAAGAGAGGACCAGTGTCTGTGAAGGAGAATTCCTGGGCGCCATTTCTGTTTCCACTGATCAGCTTGGTCCCATGGGGCAAGGACTTTGATCTCCCTAAGCCTTTATTGTTGCATCTTTTAAGATCGGGTTGATACCACTATCTCCCTTATGGAGCTGGAAGGAGAACTGAGTGAGATTCTGTATACAGATGGTGTTTACTGTTGTATCTGGCAGACCTCAAGTGCTCAGTAGCTATCAGCCAACATGACTACAGACAAGTGCAGGATTCTAGCTTAGAGCAGGGCTCTATCTCTGAGGAGCTGGTCCCTGAAAATTGAGGGTGGAACTCCAGAGACTGGGGACAGAGGTGTAGGAAGTCGAACGGGAAGGGGTATGTACAAAGGGGTTTCCCTCGATGGGCCACCTTCCATCCCATTCCCCTAACTCCTAGAAAGATCCTGGTCATTCCTCACTCTAAAGTCACCTCTAGGGGAGGTCTCCTCAATCCTGCCCTCCTCAGTAGAACTGATGGCCACTTCTCCCAGGGCAGCAACAACTGTCCAGTTCTTCTCTGTAGTCCTAAACCTAGGTCAGGGCTCAACACCTTGGAGATCTGTAGAAAATGCTGGTGGTGCATGATCTCACTTATTTGTGGAATCTAAAATAGTCCAACTCATAGGAGAAGAGAGCAGAAGGCTGGATGCCAAGGGAGGGGGAAATGAGATGTTGGCCAAAGGGCACAAAGTTGCAGCTATACAAAATGAGTTCATTCTAGACACCTCTCATAGAGCATGGTGACTATATGGTCTGACAATGAAGTTTGCAATTTCATCCTAGAAAAAGTGCTACATACCTCATTGCTGAATATCACTACAGTCACCTTCAAAGTACTCCCCTTGGGAAGTTATGCAATGTACCAACACCAGTGCCTAGTCCACACTTCAAGCAATTTCAGAACTCTTTTTTTTTTTTTTTTTCTGGAATGGCCATCAGAGCTATCATTGTGTTACCCTTGATGTCCTGATAGTCATCAAAATGTCTTCCTTTCAATATTTTCTTTATCTTTGGGTAAAGAAAAACGTCATTGGGGGCCAGATCAGGTGAGTAGGGTGGGTGTCCAATACCATTAGTTGTGTACTGGCTAAAAACTCCCTCATAGACAGTGCTGTGTGAGCTGGTACATGGTCGTGATGCACGAGCCATGAGTTGTTGGTGAAAAGTTCAAGTCCTTTGCATCTAACTTTTCCATGCAGGTTTTTTAGCACTTCCATATAGTAAACTGGGTTGACTGTCCAGTTGGTATAAATTCATAATGAACAATCCCTCTGATACAAAAAAAGGTTGTTAGCAACATCATTCTGACTCTTGATTTGGACTGATAGAACTTTTTTGGTCATGGAGAATTGGCTGACTTCCATTGTGCACTTTGATGCTTTGTTTCAGGGTCGTATCGGTATACCCATGTTTCATCACCAGTGATAACATGGCCCCAAACATTGTCTCACCCCTCCAAAAGGTCTTGGCAAACTTCAACTCTCCTTTGCTTTTGTCCATTGGTGAGCTCCTTCGGGACCATATTTGCACACACCTTTCTCATGCCAAGATTTTCAGTTAAGATTTTCATTTCTCTATCGATGTTTACTTGGTCTGCTGTGCTTCTCACAGTCAGCCAATGATTTTGACATATAATTTGACAAATTTTTGCAATGTCTTCATCAGTTCTGCTGGTTGTTACTGGCCACCCTGACTTCTCTTCATCAGTGACATTTTCTCTCCCTTCAGAAAAATGTTTAATCCATCTGTACACTGCCGTTTTCTTCATGGCATTATCCTCATACACTTGGAGTAACACGTCCCTGATTTTACTTCCACTCTTGCCAAGTTTAACAAGAAATTTAATGTTTGTTTGTTGTTCTAATTCAAGCTCTGACATTCTCTAACAGCACAAAAAAAAACATGCAATAACAATAATGAACTCCATTTAGCAAGACACTGCCACACATCGACACAAACACAGCTGTGAGACACAGATATACCAAGGTGATGACACCTTACCACGTTGTTTGTAGTGCTGACAACATGAGCACACAGTGGCATGTTCACAAACTTCACTGTCAGACCTCATAGTAACAATACTATATTGTATTCTTGGAAATTGCTAAGGGTGGATCTTAAGTGTTCTCCCCACGCACACAATAAACTAGGTTCTGTAGAATTTTTACTGCCAAAGTAAACATTTTCCCTGCATCCCTTGGTTCCACTATATCAGAAGTTTTACTTCTCATTTCATAATAAAAATAATTTTGTCCTAAAAGAAAATGTTAGTGCTGATAAAAGATGGAGAAAACAGGGGAAAGACCAAGGCTAGGAGAGGGCATAAAGATGTACTTGGCTTTCACACTATGCAGCCTGAGGTAAAAGATGGAGAGAAAGCAGAGGGAAGGTGGGTGGATGTGGAGTGTAGCAAAAAAGGTCAAGGTGAAAGGTCGGTTAAGGGGTCTCCTGATTGGGGGTGATGGCTGGAACCCCAAAGGAGATTGGGAACCTTTAAGGAAAGGAATCTATAGGAAGTGAACAAGGAAGAGTGGACCTTGAGCATACCATAAGGGGTGGGTGAGATTCAGCAAGAACAGTCAGGAAAGTGGGAGAGGGAGGGGAGAACAGATCAAGGGATAACAGGTCTCCTTTCGGCCCTTGGACACACCCCCAGGCAACCCAGCACACAAGACTTTGCTTACTCAAGGCCAAGCCCATCCAGGGCACTCAGATACCAAGGGAGGGGTGTTGAGGGGCAGGAGGAAAGTCTGATGTTGCAAAAGGGTTCGGGAGGATGGGACCATAAAGGAGTCCCTGGATTAGGGCACGGGGAGATGGGCAAGAAGCATTTTGCTCCCATCCCAGTGCTCTGCACATCAAGAGTGTTTGCCCAACTGCTGCAGGATGAGCAAATAAAGGCTGTGCACCCCCAACTGCCCCTGCCTGCCACTCAGGGCACACTGGGCACCTGGTGCAGGCACCCAGGTCACTCACAAATAATGTTGGGAGCATCAATCAAGTTCAGCAGGTCATCGTCCTCCTGGTGCTGCGCGTACTTGAGCCGGGACCGCTGGTGTGCCACGGACAGCACCTCCTGCAGCACATCGATGTTGCGGAGCTTCTTGCACAGGCTCACCTCCCTCACTGACTCCTCGTGATGGGCAATGGCTCTGCGCAGATGGGACTTGCCTGCCAACAGCAAAGCAACACCATGTGACGTGTGTCCTGAATTACAATGCAGGTTCCTCAAGGAGAGCCCAAGGGTCCAAGGATCAGCCCAGAGAGGTGGACATTCTCTCTTCTAAAGGATCTGCCTACAAGGCTTAAGTCCCTTTTAAATGCATGTGCAATATGCTCACTTATGTCTATAAAACATGCATTCAGCAAATATTTACTGAACATTCTAGGCACCAGAGAAAGCAATGAACAAAAACGAGGCTCTGCATTCACAGAGCTTACATGCTAGTGGTTGAAGATGGATAATTAACAAGCAAAGTAATATGTAATAGATTGTGTAGCAATAAGGTTATGGAGAAACGTAAAGCACTGTAGGCAGATGTGGCCAGAGATGACTGGAAAGGGAAAGTTGCTCTTCTATGATGGCTGATCAGGGAAGGCCATTTCTGAAGGTAACTTTTGAACAGAGGCCAAGGAAGTGAGGGACATAGCCATTAAAGATATCAGATGAAAGAGCATTCCTGAAAGAAGGAACAGCAAGTGCAAAGGCCCTGAGGCAGGACCATGCCTGCATGTTCAAGGACAACAAGGAGGTTGGGGGTGTGGCTAGAGGGAGTGAGAGTGGCAGAGAAGGGTAGGGAAGGAGTGAGGGCAGAGAGGAGCAGGGGCTGGACATGTCCAACCTCACAAGGGCAGGGTGAGGACTTCTGCTCCTACTCTGGGTGAGATGGGAACCCATTAGGGTGTGAGCAGAGGACCAATGTAATTTGATCTATGCGAATGGACTATGAAGAAGCAGGGAGACCAGGTATAAGGCCACCGCAAAAAGTTGGGCAAGCTGCATAACCTGTCTGGGCCTCTGCTTCCTCAACCCGAAAACGGGGTTCATACCGCACCTGTCTCAGGACCAAGTGAGGTTGCAGCATGTCAGTGTTTGTTTAGTAAGCACTACACACTATGACTGTGGCTTGGACCAGGGTGGCAGGGTAAGAAG
Organism: Lyroderma lyra; assembly: GCA_004026885.1. NCBI lineage: Eukaryota > Metazoa > Chordata > Mammalia > Chiroptera > Megadermatidae > Lyroderma > Lyroderma lyra. The sequence goes on along the minus strand of PVJL010003832.1, from coordinate 132,598 downwards.
TGGTCAGATTTGGGTTATATTTTCTAGGTAGAGCCAATGGGATTTGCTAATCAAATGTGGGGAGGCAAAGGGAGGAGAGTGAGTCCAAGGTTTCTGGCCTCCACACTGAGAAGGATGCAGCTGCCATCACTGACCTGGGGCAACTGTGTGGGGTGGGGGGCAGGTCTGGGGAGTGGCGGAATGCAGGTTTGCACACGGGATGAAATGTTCACTCTGAGACTTGGCAGAGACGAAACCAGGACAATTCATGACCAGTTCTCAGGTGTGGCCTGAGAAAATGAACCACTGTGTCCTTCCACATTAGGATGGCCAATGGCCACTCTAGAGCCAAAAGATTGTCAAAGCTCTAGCTTTACCCTGGGAGCCTGGGCCCTCGCAGGAGCCGTGAGAACACAGCCCTGGAAGCCCACTGAGGTTAGAGGACTACACCTTCTGGTTTCTGAATCCAGGGTGGCCACCGTGCCTCAGGACCCCTACTCTCCAAGCCCTGCCCTGGGGCCTGTCTGGGGCGGTCTGTGAGCGGGACCAGCTGGGCATCAAACGGGGCACGAGCCAGGAGGGAGCAGGAGCGCCGACACGCACCCAGCTGTCGGCGCTGATGAGCGTTTTTCAGCGTGGCCAAGGGCGTCAGTCCCTCTGGCATGTGGTCATAGAGCTGGGACAGGCACTTCTCCTGGTGGTCCGCATCTGCTTCAGGCTCCACTGCAATGAGAACCACAGAGAAGTTACCTCTCATGGCTGTGGCCACAGACCCACATAGAGACTTCTCTTCCAAACACATCTTCAGGTCCCTTTCTCCAGTTTTACAAGGCATGTGGGATAATTGGTCTCCTTCCTTCCAGCCCCTGGACACATCCTACAAGTCTCTGTACACTCAGGGTGGGGCATACTCTAGGGGCTCAGGATTTGGCTCCAAAGCCCCACCCTCGACCTACTCCAGGCCACCCACCTCACAGAACCTCCTGGCACAGCCCTACCTCAAACCTCTGGTGGCCTCCGTGCCTGCACCCTCTCTGGCACGGGTGCCCCTCTGACCTCACCAAAGCCGTCACTACAACCCTCAACACTTCCGGCCTCCCTTCCAGAGCTCAGAGGTGCTCTTGCTCTACCTGTTCTTTCCTTCCTTGTTCAGCTGGAAAAGCCCTCCTCAGAGTTCAAAGTCCGAGTCCAACGAGAAACTGCCCACGACTACACCAAGGGGTCCAATCGCTGCCTCACTGACACTGCAGCACTATATTTCTACTGGCTTACATGACTTGTCCTGTCTAACTAGGCTGCCCAGACTGTTTTAAACAGGACAGAAGACAATGGTACTGTCCCATTTCAAATGGTGCATCTGGTCAGCCTAGTCTCACGGGGTAAATTCAAGGTGTCAATAGGCTGACCACACATACCGTTTGAAATGGGACAGGACCATTGTCTTCTGTCCCGTTTCAAACAGTATGTCTAGTCAGCCTATTTCTAACAGACTGCATAATCAAAGGAGCAGTAGCAGCTCACGCTTTCGGAGGGCCCACGAGGTACGACTTAGCTGTGGACACCGGCCCTCAGTTTTCACAGCAGCCATGTGGCGTATCCCCAGTTTAGAGATGAAAAAAACTGAGGCCCAGAACAGTTGAGTAACTTGCCCAAGATCACAAAGCTAGTAAATGGCAGAGCTGAGATCTGAATTCAGGCAGTGAATTGGCTTTTCATCACTCTGGAGCTGCCTTAATTAGTACGAATTACAACAAAATTCCCACCTGACCTGAGATCAAAGCTAACAGTAGGGTGAGGGAGGAGAGTAAGACACGCACCTCAGGCTGAAAATTTAAGGAGGTGTCAAAACACTTCCATCAATATAATATTTTGTTAATAAGTTTGCAAATATCAAAATGAGTGCAAAAAAATCCGTGATAAACATAACACCCAAATTTCTTTTTGCTTCAGGCTCTAATGCAGCTGGCTCAGCACAGCATTGTCTTTATTTAAAATTTTGATCACCATGGAACTTTTTGGTACTAATTTTGATTCATTTCAAATGTCACATTAAAATGTACTCTTGATGATTGAGTTCTGAAGCATTCCCTTAGCTTCTGTGCCTGAGGCGAATGCCTCCCTCACCCCAGCCCTCATCCCAGCCCCATTCTAGATTCCAGGTGAAAAGTCATCTCCATGAAGCTGTGTGCTCCAGCCCAGGCAGAATTAATGCTTCTCCTCTTCCTCCCATCCTAGGAGCGTATAACCACTAATCCCACCCTGGCCTGTGTGACAGCTGCCTAGGCGAACTGTCTCCCCACCATCTGTCCCCAGGCTGTGACTTGTGGCATCGCCAGGGCAGGCAGACAGCTCCTATGCAGCTCATTACCTCCCAAAGGCAGGAAAACCACAACCCTGACCACAGCCCAGAGCCTGCGAGCCCCTGAGCCTTACACTGGTGGTCGATGAGCAGAGTGGCTACAAAGTAGTGGGCCAGGGCTCCGTAGTGATGGGCCTTCACGCAGGCCAAGCTGGCCCAGGAGTAGGGGATGTTCTCTTTCACGGGAGCCTGGCTCATGGCTGCATGCAGCTGTTGATAGACCTCTCCCACCTGAAAGAGAAGGGATGTTGGGAAGGGGGTGCCTGGCACAGGGACCCTCATGCACCCAGGCTACAGAAAAAGAGCCCTTTCTTCTGTGCAACAGCCCCTGCCAGAGGCTGCTCCAGAATCTGGGAGCAACTCCAAGGGTTCTTCGTGCTGTCAGTGTCAGAGTTAACAGGGAGATCAGGCAACTGTCATTACGCTGGTTTTTAGGCTAAGCTGCAGATGGAATCAGTGATCCGTATCTGAAACACCAGCACTTGCCAAGAAAATGCAAGCCAGCACTCTGGCCAAGGCGGGCATGCTGCCCAGGTCATGGGCAAGCTGCCCTGGGAAGCCCCTGCTGCTTCCAGTGGACCTGCACCAGCGCATCCTGCCCACCCCCGAACGTCACGGGAACCCCGAAGGCTTACCTTGGCAGCCTCCTGAGCCACTTTCACCAGCATAAAGAATTCATTCCGTAACCCAGGAAGGCAGATTTTCTCAAACACGCATTCCTGCGCCTGTGCAAGCATCATCTTCACCAGTACGCTGAGCATGGCGGGACTCATGTCATAACTCGGTGTGTGAGTAAATGTCTCTTTCAGGTAATTTAAAACCCCTACAATGGGAAAGTGTTTGCACGTTAGATGGGGATCATATTTATTTCATGATGCTCAGAAATATACAGAACGACAGGTACAGAAATATAAATCTGGTATCCTGGAGCATCACTAAAAATCTGAATCTTGATCACCATAAGAGCCAGCAATTCTACTCCTAGGTATGTACATACCTCAAAGAACTGAAAGCAGGGACCTAAACCAATACTTGAGCACCAATGCTCACAGCAGCATTACTCACAATGGCCAAAAGGCGGCAACAACTCCAACGTCCACTGACAGATGAATGGATCAATGAAATGTGGTATATATTCAGGAAAAAAAAATGTCGTATATACACAATGGAATACTTTTTAGCCTTAAAAGGAAAGAAATTCTGACACATGCTATAATGTGGATGAAGATATACTAAGTGAAATAAGCCTGTCCCAAGGACAAATACTATATGATTCCACTGAGATGATGTATCTGGAATAGGCTGGAATTCACAGAGACAAAAAGTAGAACAGTGTTTGCCAGGGACAGGGGGGCGGGGGGAGAGTGACTGGAGAATCACTGTTTAATGGGTACAGTTGCACAACAACATGAATGTACGTAATGCTAATGAACTGTGTACTCTTACAAATGGTTTAGGGAGGTTCCCTGGTGGTGGAGTGGCTAGGCTTAGGCGCTCTCAATGCCATGGCCTGGGTTTGTTTCCCAAGCCAGGGAACCTCACTTCCCGCCCCCCCCCAACAAAAAAAATGGTTTAACTGGTAATTTTGTTATGTATCTTTTAAAAAAAAAAATCGGATTCTTTTCCAAAACATTTACCTCTGTATCAAGAAAGGAAACAGCCCGCTCTGACTGTTCCTGTCTCGCTTGGGACAGCTGTGAGAAACTCCAACCATGACCAGGCATTTGATGCAAAAGCAGACAGCAGGCAGAAGAACTGAGGGGCATGCAGGGGGAGGCCCACACTAACACCTGGGCCGTTCTGAAGTTCAGGGCTTTCCCCCAGCCCCAGGAAAGATCACCTTGGCCCATTCCAATGGAAACTTGCATGCTGTCGCCCTCAGCTGACTTTTTTTTTTTTTTTAAATGCTTTAGAAAATTAACTGTCACAGCATAAACTGACAATCAACCAGGAGCTAAAATGAAGTCTCGGGCCATGAATCCCATCTGACTGGTTCCTCTGGTTTTGTCACAAAGTAGAGGCCTCCCTGTAGAAGGATGACAATTGCTGCAGGCTATCTACTCCCCTCTGGGGTTCCTCCACTCTGTTCTCAAGCTTTATTTTGTTCCTTATCTGTAATCTCAGTGAGAAGTTACAAAGTACACCTGCTTAAGATTCCTCAGAAAGAAAGATGAGCCCAAAAGAGAATTTACAGTGAAAGAAATCAACTCACCCGGAATCTTAGCCTATTGGTTCATCTCAAGGGATCAATCATTTTAACACAAGCAATTTCATAATTGGTGAACATGGCAAAGCTATGATTCTTCACAGCCTTGCAGAGCAGAGTGAGATACTCAAAAAGGTTCTCTGCTGGGGCAGTTGGTGGGGGGGGGGTACCCCAAAGCAGAGTGATGGGGATTGGAACAGAAGGAGAAAGGTGGAGCCAGCTCGGGAGATCATACTGTGGGCTGTGCTGGGTTGCTACCTTTGCCGACCACTGCCCACGCCATGTATGCGTGACACAAGTCCTGTTAGAGGGGAGCAAGGCAGGACCCTCGGTAGCACGTGAGCAGCACCAGGCCTGGCGACCCTGGGTCCTCTCTGGGTTAGCACTTGTGGGTGGGCTTTCATAGAATGAGCAAAATATAAAGGCATAAATACAGGAGACTCTCAGTTAACTGGCACCCATGGGGACTGGTAGATGTTGGATAAATGTTAAGTAGCCTCTCTGTTAACCAGAACTCAAGCAACCGGCAAAAAAAATTTATTCTGTTCTTCAACATAGTGTTCCAAGTAACAATTCATTCACTGCCATCCTTGGGGACACTCATGTGGAAAAGATTAATCGTTAACCACAGGCCTGAGCCATAACCCAGACCGAGCCGACAGGGTTTTAAACCATTAAGTAATTCTCCTGGTGGGAAATGACACCAGTGCTGGACACTGGCCTGGCCCTTTCAGGCCCGTGAGGCCAAGTGTGGGCCTGGGAAAGACCCACAGACCCACTTCAGCTGGGGTACCCAGTGCCAACTGGCGGGGCCGAGACTCCATCCTGGCAGCCCTCCTGGAGACCCACCTGCGGCTCTCTGAAATGCATGCACCGCACTCTCCAGCCCAGCTTCCACCTGCCGATTGCACCGGGTCCCAATCTGAGTGTAGAGGGCTCCAATGTTAAACAGAACGCTGGCCTTCTCCAGTAGCAAGTTCTGTTGGCTGACCGGGACCCCAGTGAGGGAGTCGTACCTATTTAAAATAAATGTGTTGTGAGAGTACGGATTACTTGGTTAGTTAATGCCACTTGGGGAGTAAAAAAGTGGACAAAATGTACTTATTTGAATGAAATGCAAAGATGCACATGCAATGGGGCTTTCATTTCCAAACAAAATAATGGGCCTGATCACCCTGAAGACATAGCAACCGCACACAAAAATAAATTTTTGCAACCAAGATGTCAGCCAGTAGGTGAATGGACAAACAAGCTGTGGCACATCTATACAATGGAATATTATTCATCACTAAAACAAAACAAGCTATTGAGCCATGAAAAGACATGCAGGAAACTTAAATGCATATTGCTAAATGAAAGAAGCCAGGTCTGAAAAGGCTACATACTGTAGGATTCCAACTATGTGACATTCTGAAAAAGGCAAAAACAATGGAGACAGAAAAAGCATCATTGGTTTCCAGGGTTTCAGAGGGGAGCAGGGGGAAGGATGAATAGGTGGGGTACAGAAAATTTTTAGGGCAGTGAAACTACTCTGAATACTGTAGTAGTAGATACATGTCATACATGTGTCCAAACCCACAGAATGCCCACCACCAAGAGTGAACTATAATGTAAACTATGGACTCTGGGTGATAATGTGCCAACGTAGGCTCATCAATTGCAGTAAATGCACCACTCTGACAGGAGGGGAGGTTTTGGGGTGCGGGAGCAGGGGTTACATGGGAAATCTGTCCCTTCCCCTCAATTTTGCTGTGAACCTGAAACTGCTGTGAAATATACATTTTAAAAATATAAGGCTTCTCCTACACCAAAGGCAGCGATTACAAACCCCTCATAATTCTTCCTGAAGTCTAAAGGAGTCAGGATTTACTTTAAAGTCCATGCATCAACCAGCAGGTAGACATGCAGCGTCTCCCTAATTCGACACTGAGGAGGGATCCGCTTTTAGTACCAGAGCAGACAGCTCAGGGCATCTTACAAAGTCATTCGTTTTTCCTTTCTAAAGGAAGGCACCATCACCTCAGCCTGCTGTGGTAACAGGTAACTCTGAAGGGGCCCCTTAGCTATCAGATTTACTCTCCTCCACCCACCTCAGCACCTCCAGAGTATTTAAACAACATTAATCTTTGACAATGCCAACCCTGGGAAGAACCAAACATCCTGCTTTTGTTTTTAAATTTGATCTATTTCTGTCACCTGCCCTTATCAATGGGACAAAACCTGATTCCCACCCCTCGCCCCAGTTCCATCGGGGACAGGAATCTTGCTTCTTGTTAGTTCCACCTCAGAGCCCTGGTGTTTCCCTAACGACAAAACGAGCATGAAAAAAAAAAATGCCTCTTCTCTTCGGCTCACTTGTTCTGAGAAGCAAGAAGGCAAGGTCTGTTGGAGACTTCTCCCCCTCGGGTTCCCTTCACAAACAAACACCTGTTCATCTACACATCCTGGGTTGTCCCATGTAAAGGAGACAATAGCCAGAGGGGCCTGCCGTGCAGAGGTGCCTCTGTGGTGCTCAGGCTCCAAGGTGGGACAAGTGGGACAGCATCAGCACAGGCCTCAGGCACCTACCACGTAAACAAGATCCCCATCTGTCGGGTGGGCGGGAAGAATCGGCTCTCGACAAAGCCCAGCTGGATGAAATAACCCATCAGCAGTTCAACACCGGCCTCGTCCCGGCTCGGTGTCCGACAAGCCTGAAGGGAGAGGGAGCACTGAGGGGTGAGCAGGTAAGCACAGAGCAGGCCCATCCAGGAAGGTGCTCACACATGCTATTTCTGAGAAGCCTGGGCCCCAGTACTGCTATCATGAGCTCTAGGAGGGGTGGAAAGGGCTGGGATGAACAGAGGAGTCCCAGCATCCAGGCCCAGACGTGCCAGTGGGCAGGCCCCTCCCCTTCTGTGGTCTTCTGAAGGGAATGGATGATTCCGACAGTCCCTCCCTGTCTCCTCCAACCCTCGGAGAGTCTATAAGATTTCAAGTGTGCAATAATGGGATATTGTGAAGACCCAACAAGCTCTCCTTCCCTCCCCACTGCACACAAAAACATACTTGTCTCAGATCCATGAGATCTGCAATTTCATCTTCATATAGGTAGCTGTCTTCACTGTAATGTTCCAGAATAAAATCCTACAAGAAAAAAGGGAGTAGACATGGTAAGGTGTGATTCAAAATCGTAAACAGGTAAAAAAGAGTAAGATCTAATGTTCTCCCTTTAAACATAAATGTAGAATATATAAAAACGTATGGGACTTTGTTCACCATGGTGATTTTCTCAGTGGTGGGATTTTCTCAATTTTTAAATGTCTATTTAGAATTTTTGTGTGTTGCTTCAGGACAAAGGAAAGCTAAAGTAATTTTATTTTAAATCTCTTTGCAACACGGTTAATCAAATGCTTCTGGCAAACAAATAAATATTCAGGGGCTCAGACCTTCATCTTCCTGGCAAAGGAAAACGTGTTTCTAGGGACTGTTATGATGATGCTCCCCCCTCAAGGTCTGCGATGGGAACCTTTGTGAGAGCAGCTCTGGCACTTCCACAAATGACGCAACCCAGCGAGAGCCCGATACGGGGCCCACAGCCCAGGGAGTTCGCTCAGTCACGCGGCACATACTAATGAGCGCATGCCTTGTGCCAGGCACGTTCACGGAGCCCAGGCTACCCCTGGAACAAAGCTCCGGCCCTGTGGAGCTTATATTCTCACAGGGGGCACAGACAGTAAGTAATGGGCACTACACATAATTATACCGTATATTAGAAGACGGCAAGTATTATAGAGAACAACCAACAAAACGGTATGGGCTTATGGAGAATGCGTTCTTGCACAACATCCTCCATGAGTGCTGGCTCTCCTTGGCTGCACAGAAGTTGAGGAGATTGTGCAATTCCGTTTCCCCAAGTGTCTGTGAGTATTCTCTTGACACACTTTCTACGTTAAATCTCCTCCTGCTTTTTGTACACTCAATGCCTATCTACACACACACACTCATAGGTACACACCCATGTACCCTCATCTTACAAAAATGGGATTGAAAGTATATACATCTTTCCTTTGTTTTTTAAAATTGGCAATGCATTAACCTTTTCATGTGCCATAAAATATTCTATAATGTCATTTTAGTGGTTGGAATAGCCTCCAAGGTAGTAAATGTACAATTTATTTATTCAACAAGTAAATGTAGTACCTGCTATGTGTTAGCCAACATGTACCATGATAGTCTTCACCCCTTCCTTTTGGACGTGAAAGTCATTTGTAAGTTTTGCAATTAGAGAGAACACCGTGTGACAGTCATCCCCGAGTACTCCTCTGATGAGTTCCTCAGAGTGCATCCCAAGGTGTCTCGCTGGGCCCGAGGACATGCTGACGCTCCTTCTGTTTCTCAATTTGGTCAATTTTTACCCAACTTTTCTTTTTGTTTTATGATGCTGCCCACAGATTTTCTTCCCAATTTTACATAAAGAACTGATGCTTGGAATCAGCTCCTCTACTAATATGACGACTTGTAAAATTTGAAATGGTTTTCAAGTGTTATTAGTGACACAGTGAAGATGTTGTAAAGGACAAAGTTTTATCTAGGGCTTCCCAGGTGACTTCCCGAGAGCAGTGCTAAGGGCCCCCACTCAGGTGATGCTGTACATTGTTCTGTCAACCTCCACTGTGGATAGTGGCAAAAGTTTTCTTAAAAGGAAAGAAATTACATTTAAGATAACATGTTAAAAGAGAAACCTTTCAGCGGTTCTCAACCTGTGGGTCGCGACCCCTTTGGGGGTTGAATGACCCTTTCACAGGGGTCGCCTAAGACCATCGGAAAACACATATCAGATATTTACATTATGATTCATAACAGTAGCAACATTACAGTTATGAAGTAGCAACGCAAACAATTGTATGGGGGTCACCACAACGTGAGGAACTGTATTAAAGGGTCACGGTGTTAGGAAGTTCAGAACCACTGCCTCACATCAACTGTTTAATCCCCAGTGAGAAACAGGCAGACAATGAACCCAAGTATGGATCAGAAACAGACTGAAGCAGATTCGAGAATCAGGTCTGTAATTAAATCCAGAATTCCACAGAAGTGGGAAAGGCTGGAGCATCCCTTAGGTCCAGGCAGGATGGAAGTGGCATACACAAATGGTGTGGATGCGGTGGGACCTCGAGAGCCATCAGAACCCCAGAGTTGAAGGGAAGGAGCTCCAGAAACCCAAGAGGTGGCTACTTGCACGGAGCCCTGAACAGCCACCATCACCTTCCTGAGGAGAATGCAAAAGTCAGCCGGGGGACCCTGGAAGAGTGCCCCACTTCCCCCTCCCGCCCTCTCATCTCTCCATACTGCTCCGCCCCCTCGGCCACAGCCAATAGGAAACCACAGAGCCAGAGGGGCTGCTTTCCCAGCCAGAGCTGGGGGGCGGGGGGCGCGGTGTGGAGAGGAAGGAGGGAAACAGACCTACCACAGACGGAGTTTTTGTACATAGTTCAAGGGAACCTGGCTACCCATCGGATGAAAATAAAAAGTTAGGGAGTTCCCTGGTGGTGTAGTGGCTTAAGGCTTCAGCACTGGCGCTGTCAGCGCTGTGGCCTGGGTTCGATTCCCAGCCAGGGAGCTACCCACATACCAAAAAGAAAAAAAAATAAAATAAAAAGAAAATAAAAAGTTAAAAGCTTTACACCTTATTTTTTACCCCCAAACAAACTCCAGATAGATTAAAAGATTTAAGTTTAAAAATTTTAAATTACTGAAAGAAACAATAGCAAAATATTTATGACATCTTGGTGCAGAGAATGCCTTTCTAAACAAGTCATCAAGGAAGAGAAGAACCTGTAAGTTTAACAAAATATATTTAGGGGGTGAGGGGGAATATATATATATATATATATATATATATATATATATATATATATATATACACACACACACACACATATATATATAACTTTTAAAGTGGTTATTGCATATATAACAAATGTTAAAGGGAAGCACATACTGTACTAAGAAAAATATCTGCAGTGCATACAACCAAGAGTAGGAAATAAGAACAACCCTGTGGAAAGCAAAAGACAGAAAGTCCTTTTGAAAAGGAGAAATGTAAGGGGCACATAAACATACAGGAGAGTGTATCCAATGAGTACTGATCAAAGAAATGTAAACCAGAATAAAGTTATCACGTCTGCCTGATTCCACAAAAACCCAAAAAGCTACCCAAAAAGCTATTTTTTTTTTTTAATCAAAATGATGACTGAGACCTTTGAAACCAAAGGTTCAGGAAGATCAGCCACACACGGTTGGGAGGAATGTAAGGCAGGACCACTTCTGGTGGGTAATTAGAGAATATGTATCTTTGATCTACCAAATCCACACCTGGAAATTTATCCAAGGGGAATGTTCAGCAAAGGATGCAGAGATGCTCCACTGTGACCTGCTCACTGTAGCAGGTACTTGGAAGCTGCCTAAGGAAGGAAATTAATCGCTACCTTGTTTAGCACAAGGAGACACCATGCTAAGCCCTCTTGGATGGGCAGAGTCACACATCCTTGAAAGGCAGGCCCCTGATTCGAGGGGACAGTGGGGAGCGGCAAAGACGAAATGCTGAGCAAATTACAGAGCTCAGTGGGGAGGGGTGGTGGGCTGAGCAGGATCTCTACTTGGTCTTGGAATTTTTCTGAATGTTTTGCAACACTGTTGTTAATTAGAAATATAAATAAAGCTCTATTTAAAAGCAAAGAAAAAAAAAGCCAACTTGAATCCTCTGGAGAGGGAATTTATTTTGAGGTGCTTTTTAACGAGTCCATTTTATAGCCAGTTTTATTTGAAATAAAACCAAGTCACATCCTGAGGTTTTACTGACCCTTACACATCACCCCCACACACATCAGATTTGAAAGACAACTTGGACTGCCCTCATGAAGTCGGCCAAACTACCGCTGTGGTACCTGTCTGTGTTACTCTCAAGCACAAATGTGGAAGGGAGGAAACAGAACATCGCCTTAATGTCCTCATTTTTGTATGACTGACATTTGAAGAGTCCCTTTTAGGCTAAAATGACATGGTTGAAAGCCTCAGCTGAGTAGCAGTTGGCCATGCCCAAAACATGGGATTTTTTTCATTGGCTTTAATGTGGAATCCAGCATGTGACACGTCTGGATCCTTACAGATGCCCATAAAATTCCAAAGTTTCTCCAAGAGAGTCTCCTTTTAAAATGCCTGCACTCTTGTAGGTCTGGCACTGAGCAACAAACTGGTTCTTAAGGAAATTATTCTGCAAAAGCAACTAAAGACATTTCCGCAGACCAAAGGATTGTCTTGAGCCTCACAGACCTGCGATAAGTGTTACATCTAAAAGTTCAGGCAGCCTGTGAAAAGATGGCATAAAGCTGCACTCCTGGATTGTTTTCCACCCAAATAATCAAACTTCAAGGGGGTTTCCCAGTGGTATACTGGCTAGGCTTCAGCGCTCTCAACGCCACGGCCTGGGTTTGATTCCCAGCCAGGGAACTACCCCCAAAAAACAAACAAAAAAACAACCAAAAAAACCTTCTAGTGAGCACCAACATCCCTTCTCATACTCCCAAACTCAGTGGGACCAGGACCAAGATTTAAACAAGGCAGCAGGCAAAAAGGCTCTGGGCGAAAGAGCTTACTTATATCAAGCGATTCATCTCTGCTCCAGAATAGAGGTCAAGTGCAGCAGCCTTCGAAGCATTAACCAATTTCTTTTAAAAGAACAAATTCTACAGTGCCCGTAAATGCCATATGATAATTTTTTTCTTTTCTAAACTAAAAGTCATAAAAAATGAGTCAATAATAGGATTACTATGAAAAGAAACTTAATTCTTTGTAGCATTTTTCACGACCCTGGGATTCATGATGCCTGTGCCGAAAAGCGCAGAGATGGGCACTACCTTCCATCCCATCTCTACTTCCTCCTCCTACATGCAAGTTTGAGGTGATTCCTGAAAACTCAGGCTGGTGGCGTTGGGCAGAAGAGAAAGAGGAGGCCATGCCAAGCTTGGGGAGGCCTCTTCTGGCCCCAGCCTGGAGACGAGACATTTCCTGGTGCCTCCATCAAAGCACTGGTCCCCCTTCCCACCTGAATCCCCAACTGAAACACAGACCTGGCAGGGAGGACCTGTGACATCACCAACACTGGGCACAGTGACAGGCACACGTGGGTCTACAAATATCAGCTGCTTGCCCGAGACATACAGTTACGAGGAGGCCAGATATAGCTCACTCTAAAGAGGTGAATTGTATGGTATATGAATTATACCTCTACAGAGCTATTAATTTAAAAAAAAAAAAAAGCAAGAAGGAAAGGGAAAAGGAAAAAAGGGAGGGAAGGAAGAAGAGGCCAGATTCCCAGGAATTAGATGGGGAGAAAAAAGGAACCACCATAAATTCTAGTTATTCAAGTATTTAAGGACAGTGAACCAACATTTTTTATTTATTCTGAAATACATAAAAATATAAGATGGACTGGTATAGAGACACAGGCATGCAGAGATGGATAATGTGATAAAGGGACAACAGCAAAATGTTCACAGTAAAATTTAGGTAGTGAATATACAGGAGTTTGCTGCAAAATTCTTTCAATTTTTCTATGGTTTGGAAATTTTCCTAATAAAATGTTTAAGAAGAAAATTTTAGCTCCTCTTCTAAAAAACATGGTCTACATTGGTTACAAAATTTCAGAAAAATAAATACTAAAATAGGATACAATTTTAAAATTCCAAAGCACATCCACCAGAGTCCCTCTTTACCTTGGCCTCCTAGGGGCAGGCTGGAGGGGGTTCCCAACTCCTGTCCCCAGGCACGAGGAGCCTCAGAGTGACCAAAGAATGCAAGAGGACTGCACAAAGTTCTCTGTGTGGCCTGCCCAAGGGACTCAGGGTTGAAGGGACTCAGGGTCACCCTGAAGACTTCAGTTGACACTTGGCTCATTGAGCCCAAGGCCACTTGCAAGGTATACCAATTTCTGCATTTTCTTCCTAGACAGTGAGTCCAGCTCCCATGGCTTTGAGATTTACCTTGAGAACGACTGAAAAATCAACATCCTTGGTTTCCTTCAGGCCGAGAGGAATGAGCGGGATCGTAAACGTCTTCCTACAAGGAGCACAGCGAGGTACGTGAACATCCCTATTACCCACCCTGCATCCAGTCTCCACCAGCAGCCCCAGCTCAGGTACCCACCCCACGCCTCACACCAACCCAGCACACACAAGTTCACTTCCCATAAAGGCAACCCTGGCCACATCCCTGTCTCTGTTCTAAAACTGGTCCCAGGTCCCCCGCGACTTCTGGACTATACAAGCCTCATACACGAGGGCCTACTTATCAACTTACACGTCCAGGCTCAACGCTTCCTTCAGTAACTGTGCTGAGTACCTACTATGTACCTGTGCCTGCGTGCTCACTGCTCCCTGACCTGGGTACACACCCCCGCTGGACCTCCTTTGTCAGCCCACAACCTTCACCCTCCTCCTCCTCTCCTCAACACAGTGGGTCCCACCTCTCCTGCAGCCCCCCAACCTGGTCTCTTAGGTGCCTCTTCCTTGGGGTGTATCTCTCTAGGTGTCTCATGACTGGCACAGGGAAGGCCTTGAAGGCAGGGGACCCATCTGACACCTAAGTGCTCCTGGCTCCCAGCCCAGGGTCAAGGCCCAGGCTGGCTGCATCTTCTCCAACTTCTCTCTCCCCACTGACCATTCTTTACCCCCACAGGTGCCCTGGGAGTGAGCCCTGAGCCTAGTTTTTAGGGGCAGGGCCAACAGGAAGTAAACCCCACTCAGGCTGTGTTTTGCAAATAGGGATTTAGCTCCCTGACCTGTAACAGGAGACCTGCTGGTGCTGCTCAGCCCAGCGGGGGACAAGGCCAGGAATGCTGAGCAGGGTGACTGGACAATGCAGCTGTAAGCTGAAACTGCCTCTGTGGTGGACAGAAAACAAGGGGGCTGTGCCCAAAGCAGGGGAGATCCAACGACAGAGGTGCGAGGCTTCTGGGCCCTGCTGGAAGGAGGTGAGAATGGGCCATGTCTCTCTCCTCTGGACCCCAGCATCCTCTGGCCCTCAACCCACACTGGAGGGGCTGGAGGCAGGGTCTGCTCCTCTTGTGACTGACTGTCCAGGAAGAGCCAGTAAGTATCCTAGGGCCCCTAGCTAGGGCACCCCCATCCAAACTTGGGCTAACGTAATTTTCTCCATGCCCTCCAGCCTCCCTGTGTTCTCTCATCTGTGCAATGAGACTGTTTCTTCCCTACCTGCCTCACAGAAGTGTCTGAAGATCAACTCTGCTAAGAAGGAAATAACCTTCTTTGAAAACAAGAAGGGGTGGATTCAAATGCAAGGTGTCGTGATGAATGTGCACATCTCTCTCCCCTCTTCCTAGCAGCACAGGGGACCCACTAGCCACTTTAAGAACCACACTGTGACCACACAGGGGCCTTAAGTGCATGTCTCTATGGGATGCCCTATTCGTGGATTCCCTGCACTTCAATACAGCAAGTGGGAATATGAAACACCCTCCATTTATCACCAAAGTTTGGCCCTGCCTTGCCTCCTTGAGGAACTTTGACCTTTTGGGCAAAACCCTGGGATTTAATGCCAAAGTGTAGGCTGGGAGAAGCCTTTCACTTGCGGTTCTGATTAGTGTCCAAAACCGCACTGGGAGCCCACAGCTGAGCGAGCGGAGGCACAAGGAAGTGCAGAGGTTTCCCCGCCAACGCTTTCCCGGGGCTCTGAAAAACACGCCCTGCCTGCAGGGGGCCGGGGACGATCAGGAAAAGCATGTTCCAAAGTTGACTCAAGGCTCCCAAATGTCAGCCTCCAGTTAATCCAGGGAACTATTTTCTGACTGAGTTTCCCCTGGGGCTCCCCTACCTTTTGAGAAGTCTCACTTTCCCACACAGAAAAGTAGGCCAACCCTTCTTTGGAGCTTCTCAAAGTTATTTCTCCTTAAAGATGGGCATTTCTTTCAGAGGTGGCTCACCTTGGGGCAGGAGATTCCCTGACCTTCTCTGAAGGTCACACCTTAATACCTCACCCCCCACAAACACTCCCTAACAAACACTTCTGAATTAGCACATTCGTTTCTCAACTATTTAATGGGGTCCATTTCATAAGTGTTTCAGTTGCACCTTTCTCTTAGGGGAACTTGTAAGGAACCCTAATCTTTGATGTAAAAAGCAGTTTATACGTTTTTGCATTCTGTCAAGGCTGGGATCTAGTGTCAGGCCCAGTGCATGGTGGTGAGACCGAGAGGGAAGAAGGCAGGGCAACTTGGGCCCCACCTGGCAGACCAGCTCTCACAGGTAAGCACAGAAGTGCTTCCAGAGTATCTTTATGGCAGTCATCACCCAGCTCACGTGAGAGATGCTGTCTCCCTGCCTGGACCCAGCCACACAGCTCTCCCATGAAACTATGTTCCAAAGTTCCCAGGACAAATAAATACCTTTTTGGTCAACTCTCCAGGTACTCCCAACAAACTTTAGAGGTTCACCTCTTTAACTCTGGCACCTTGCTCAACTCTAAACCCGATCATTTCCTCGCTTCCCAAAGTGGGGTCTGCCACACCCCCGGGGCCACCTGGGTGCCATCCCTGATGTGGCATGTCCTGAGGCTGCAAAAGTACCTGGAAGAAGCACTGCCCCAACTTACTCTGTGCTCTGATAGACTCCCACCGAGATGTTGAGCCCCTCCAGCTCTTCCTTGAGCATCTGTAGGTCTGAGTTCACAAAGCTCAGCTCCAGGCGCACCTGCTCCCGTACCTTTTGGTTTGTGGCTACTCTGTTAAAAGAGAGGGAGAAGAGAAGCAGCCTCAGCCAGGTATCCCAGCTGCCGGGTGAACATTCCCCCCACTTCTTGAAGGAAAGGACTGAGGGTCCACCTGCAGGTGTAAGTGCCAGATGTGATCAATAAGGTGTCACAGGGATGCCAGATACCTGCCCCGTTTTAAGCCACACCTACCACGCTTACCAAATGGACCTGGGACATAGCCAATGACACTGAGCTGCCAGACATGAATCCTAAAGACATCTCTGCAGAGAATTAGACTTGAGAAGAGAAAAGGGAACTGTTACCTCCTTAAAAGGAAATGGATGAAAAAATAGAGAGAAATAACACTCCCTAGATCATTCTATGAGGCTACTATTACCCTGATCCAAAACCAGAGAAAGATATCATAAGAAAATGGCAGACCAACATCCTTCCTAAATATATCTGCAAAAATCCTCAACAAAATATAAGCAACTTGAAAAAAAAAAAATATATATATATATAAGCAACTTGAACCTAGCAACACATAGGAAGGATTATACACTATGACCAAGAGCAATTCATCCCAGGAATGCAAGGTTGGTTTAACATGTGAAAATCAATTAACGTAACATCCTATACTAATAAACTAAAGGACAAAAAAATATATAGTCACCTCAAAGATGCAAAAGAAAGTACAGGCATACCTTGGGGATAGTGCAGGTCTGGTTCCAGACCACCACAATAAAACAAGTATCACAATAAAATGAGTATCATAATAAAACAAGTTGTAACCTTTTTGCTGGTAGAAGGTCCTGGCCTTCAATATGGAAAATAATGTAACATCTGTGAAGCTCAATACTGCAAGGTATGCCTGTATGTGATAAAGTACAACACAGATTTGTGATAAAAACTGTCAACAAACTAAGGATAAAAGACAATTTACAAAACTCGATAAAGGGCATCTATGAAAACCCACAACTAACATCATACTTGATGGTAAAAGACTGATGCTTTCCCCCTTATGATCAGGAGAAACAAGGCAACCATGTCCATTTTCACCACTTCTAACCAACACTGTTTTGGAAATTTGTGCCAGTGTCAATAAGGAAAATAAAGAAATTAAAGGCATCTGGATTGGAAAGAAATGCAAAGTGAAAACATAACGAGAGACCAATACGCACCCATCAGATTGGCTATCCTAAAATAGACAAATGATAACAAGTATCAGTGAGGGTAGACAAACTGGAACCCCTCATCCATGGCTGAATGTAACTGGCACAGCCACTTGGGAGAAACAGTTGGGTGGTTTCCATAAAGGTTAAACTTATCATCTAACAGAGTAATTCTACTCCTAGGAATCTATATAGAGAAATGAAAACACACGTCCAAACTAAGATGTATGCGAATGTTTATAGTGGTGTTTTCATAATACCCCCAAAGTGGAAGCAATCCAGAGACCCTGGCAAAGAGTAGATAGCGCGCAATGTGGTACATCCACAGAATGGAAAAGTGTTAAGCTATACGAAGAAATGAACTTCATCCAAGTTCTTCGGCAGGGGTGTTTACACAGACCTGAAGGCCTTATAGGTAACTCCCTTGTTTTAGGAATCACTGGAAAAATAACAGTGGCAGTGAATACCAAGTGCTGAGCAGGGCTTGCTGAGTGCATTTGCATGAACCATCCAGGCAGGCCCTCGTCATCTCTCAGATTGGGTACTAGAAGGCATGCTCATTTTGCATGGATGACACATGCAGTTCATCAGCCAAAAGCTCCAGCCAACCAGAGAGTTGGTACCTGACCGCCTCCCCCACCTCCTCACTGAAGGAAACCCAGCCACCTGTCACCAGCTTGCATTGCTCACCACCTGTCTTCCAGAGAGTAAAGCGCTAATGCTTCCCCTGCCCCCCGTCCTCCCCACTGGGGCACTCCCCCACCTCCGTTGTGTTGGGTTCATGATGCATTTACCTTTCTTCTTTCCCTTCTCTCTCCTCCTCCCTTTCCTGACCTCCTCCTTGACCAACCAACAAACTTATGCTCCGCCTGCTCAGAAAAAGCTGCATCTGACCCTGGCTGCAGCTATGATGGCACCTGCCCACCTACTGCCCAGTAAGTTTTCACACATGCACATCTGGGCTCCCCTGACAAGCAATGAGATCTTGGAAGCTGAGCTTGGTGACTATCATTGGTTTGCGGGGGGGGGGGGGGGGGGGGAATTATTATTATTATTTTGGCTATGATCACTAGTAAGAAACAGTACAAATCCACATAACCTCTAAAGCGAAATTCCCACAAAACCATCCTTTGCCGTACATGTGATACCACTCCAATATAGTCTATTCTACGCTACTGACTTCTTAAAAAATAAAACAAAACAACGATGCGCAACTCTCCAACCCTGATTCTCTGGCACCAATGGCGTGCCCAACAAGGCAATTCTGTTCTGACGCCAAGTCCTGGAGTTAGCACAGACCTCCCAATCGTGGGCTCGGCGCCAAAAGCCCACCCACTTCAGGCACCCGTTGCAAGAACAGGGTGCTGGTACTTCTGTATGACCAGCTATAAATCAGGGTTCCCACACCCCCTTCCTCAGTTCAGTAATTTACTAGAACAACATATAAAACTCAGGGAAATACTTTATTTACATTTACTGTGGTTTATTTTAAAGGAACAGCCAGATGGAAGAGATCCATAGGCCAAGAAGGGTCAGGACCTTCCAGGCCCTCTGGGCACACCACCCTCATAGCACAGGCAAGTGTTCACTGACACACAAGCTCCCCAAACCCCACTGTTTAAGGTTTTATGGAGGCTTCATAAATGATGAAATGATTGCTCGTTGGTGATTGAACTCAGCCCCCCTCTCCACCAGGAGTCACCTCACTGGTGTACAAAAGACCAAAAGACGTTCAGGAGAGTCCAGGGCTCTTAGGAGCTCTGTGCCAGGAGCCAGGGCCAAAGACCAAATATTTATTTTTTATTATACCACAATAGAAACCCATTTAACTGATTTCATTACATACCGTGGGTTGTTACAACCTGCCACTCGTAAAACTTGTACTAGAGATGTTACTGAGGAATATGACTGATTCACTAGCTGATAAATGTCGGTGAGGATGGATGGAAGAAAATTCTCCCAGCCCTCAGTACTGAGAACGGCTTCTTCTTAGCAACTGGGTTACTTTCGGCTCATGGGTATCACACTTCCTCCTTCCTACTGCCTTCCCAGAAGCTCAGAGCTCAGCTGTGGCCCACGTTTAATAAAGTACGAGTATATAGGGCCTGGTAGCTAGCTGTACTGGCCTTACTTCCAGCTAAATCTCTCCTTTACTCTTCTTCCTCCTGCCCCCTGCCTTCACTCCTGTTTTAATCTTACATGTCATACAAGGGTGTTAAGGTGCCTCAAATCCGTTTTGGAATGAGGCAAGATAAACAGTTCTTTTTTTTTCTTTTTTTTTTTAATTTGCAGGGGTAGGTGGGGTGGTATGTGGGTAGCTCCCTGACTGGGAATCGAACCCAGGCCGCAGCGCTGACAGCACCAGCGCCGAAGCCCTAAGCCACTACACCACCAGGGAACTCCCAAGATAAACAGTTCTAACTCCCGGACCGCAGGACCATCTCTTTCGATGTCTCCTGGAACTTGGCATAGTCCGTTCTACACGGTGGGAGCTCAACAAATGGCAGAATGAAGACCACTCTCTAGAGGCAACAGTGCGGGGCGGGGGCAGAGGGGCGCTGACTGGTTCGCAGCAGTGTGGGTCTCACTTAACCCTACCAGACCTGAGCCCTGAACCTAACTGTCCCCTATACCTGGGCTCCTGAGCATTAAAGAGAAAACCAACATGATATAGAAAAGTGTGAGTTACATGCAAACAAGTGGTTAGAGTAAGATGGAACTCGGAGTCATTTCTTTCACGTACGAGGCAAAGAACCGAAAATGAGGTACACTGGTATATAGCGGCAGGTTCGGAAATCAGCGAAAAATCGGTACAGCGGTCTGGTGCGGTTAAACGTAACAATTCAAACCCTAAGGCCCCTTCCAATTCCCTGGAGAGCCTCCAAATATGCCAACAATTTTTTCTCTTCTACATACTGATTTACCACACCTGCTCTCTTTAGATTTGGCAACAATGTGAGGTTTATAATTTGCAACAAATGGATGCTCCTTGGATGTGGACCTCTGCGTGGGTCACTGTGGAGAGGGTCGGTGGCCAGGCAGGGCCTCGGGTTTGGTTTCCACAATGCTGACCTTTGGGTACAATGACGATTCAGGAATCAACTGCAGCGTTTGAGCCGTTTCTAGCCCAGGCGATGATTTTTCACTGACTCACGGTGGAAGGAGGTTTCTCAGACAAGGTACCAATTCAATACGGTGCATGGGCCCAGCTCCCCTGGGCCTCAATACTGGTGCATTGCTCCTGGGTTGCCTTTTCAGATAAAAAAGACTCACTTCTATGCGCCTTCTTAGAAGAACAAGGCTTTTCTCAGCTTTCTCTTGGGTGTGCACCTCCTCTGAGGCCTTGTGGTGTGGCAACTGATGTCACAGCCAAAGGAGGCCTTGAGGCCGAGGCATTTCTGCCCTTTCCTGCCCAGAGTCTCCACAGACTCCGTCCAGCCTAGGCCATCCAGGGAAGCCTGCTCCCCTGGGCTTTTCATAAGAGCATGTACATACTGCAAAAGTAAAGAATGATGAGGTGTCCTACGGACTTTCTCGAAATGATCAATTCATCAATTATTTCCCGAGGCTACGGACCACATCCACTTCCGGCTTCCCTTAAATTTAGAGCTTCTGAGACCTTTCCCACCACAGTAGGCAGATGTGGCCAGAGAAGACTGGGAAGGGAAAGTTGCTCTTCTATGATGGCTGATCAGGGAAGGCCATTTCTGAAGGTAACTTTTGAACAGAGGCCCAAGGAAGTGAGGGACATAGCCATTAAGGATATCAGATGGAAGAGCATTCCCAAAAGAAGGAACAGCAAGTGCAAAGGCCCTGAGGCAGGACCATGCCTGCGTGTTCAAGGACAACAAGGAGGTTGGGGCTGTGGCTAGAGGGAGTGAGGGTGACAGAGAGGAGCAGGGGTTGGACGAAGTCCAATCTTACAAGCGCAGGGTGAGGACTTCTAGCCCCCAGTCCAAAATTTCTTTAACATCCCCATGTTTTGTCTTAAACAGGCTTGTGAATTTTGCATTCTGACCCATATACCCCCATTTGATTTAGGGTAATGTTTTCCCCAAGTCTTTTAGTAAAACTCCCTCCAGGAACAGCCACGTGGACAGGCACCACAGGCTTGCACCAGCTACTGAAGCCTTGTTGCAGCAGCTTGGCCTTAATCCATCTGACCCCAAATCCTGCTCTGCCAGGGACTCAGGGAGGGTGGAGCAAGCGCTGCCCAGTGCCCTCAGAAAGCCACTGCACGAAGGCAGCAGATCAGCCGGTCTGGCAGGACACCTGCCCCCAGTCCCTCTCTCAGGCCTCAGGGTTGGTGCAGGCCCCAAAGGCCATGTGCACATCCTGCTGCGCAGTGTGCACAGTCATTAACCCAAAGTCACTCTCATGGCGGCCAAAGCCACACCAAGTCTTTCATGACCCTCTGGTCTCGAGTTCACAAACTAGAGGTTTGTGGGATGTCTTCCTTTGTTTCTCAGGGTGTTATTTTCTCCCACCTTGAACTAGTTGTCAATATTTAAAACATCAACGATTGCTGCCCTACCGCACTCTGGTTCCCAGAGGAGGGGGAGCGACTGGGCGGTGACCAGCCAAAGCACGAGCACTCCAGTGGGGAAGGAGGAGAGAGGGGGCTTCGCACACATTTCTCAGCCCACAACCAGGATGATCTGAAAGACCAGCAAACAGGATGGACCCCAAAGCTCAGGGCAGAGTCCATGCACTGAGCAAACCGAGAACAGAGAGGCGCAATCATGCCCAAACTCCCTGCAGACCCCCGAAACCACAGGAAGAAATCAAAGCTGCAAATGCCCCTCCCTCACAGACCTCTGCCAGCCCAGTATCAGCAGCAAGCACCAAAGAAAAGTGCAGCAGTGAGGGCCCAGAGAGTTTCCAAAAATTAAAGAGATGGGGACAGATGTCCCATGAGAAACAGAGCTTAAAGGAATGACTGTAAAAATGTTTAAGGAACTGAATGATAATTTCAACAGAGAGATAACAGGCATTAAAGAAGACTTACAAACCATTATAAAGGATCAGAGAGAGAGAATGACTATATTAACTACAATGAAGAATGGAATAAAAGTCACTAAACTGGATGAAATAGAAGTGCAAAGCAGTGATTTGCAGGAAAAGCCAGCAGAAAACACCCAGCCAGAGCACGTAGATAATAATAATTTCCAAAAAAATGAGGATGGATTGAGATTCCTCTGGGACTATATCAAACAAACAAACAAACAAAAAACATGAGAATAATTGGTGTGCCCGAATGGATAGCAGGGGTCAAGAAATTATTTGAAGAAATAATGACTGAAAATTTTCCTAACCTGGTGAAGGAAATAGACATACAAGTCCAGGATGCACAGAGAATCCCAAACAAGATGATCCCAAACAGAAACACACGGAGACACATCATAATTAAAATGGCAAAAGTTAAGGAAAAAGAGAAAATTCTAAAAATAGCAAGAGAAATGCAAGTGGTAACTTATAAACGGACACCCATTTGATTCTCAGCTGATTTCTCCTCAGAAACTTTTATTCTCAGCTGATTTAAGGCCAGAAGGGATTGGCAGAAAGTATTCAACATGATGAAAACCAAGGATCTACAACCAAGAATAATGTACCCAGCAAGGCTAGCATGCAAAATTGAAGGACAGATAAAGAGCTTCTCAGATAAGGACAAGTTAAAGAAATTCATCACCACCAAACCAGTACTACAAAGAATGTTAAAGGGACTTCTTTAAGATGGGAGGAGGGATGGGAGTGGGTAAAATAAGGGAAAGGAATGAGAAATTTAGTTTGATTGTTAACAAAAAATTGAAAGCAACAAAGAAACCAAACTCATGGACAGAGTCAATAATTTAGTAGTTACCTGAGTGTAAGCGGGGAGGTGGGTGGGGGAGAAGGGACAGGGACACAAATATATGGTGATGGAAGAGAACTGACTCTGGGTGATGAGCATGTAATACAACACATAGATGATGTAATGTAGAATTGTACACCTGGGACCTATGTGATTCTAACTAATCAATGTCACTCCAATAAATTTAATTTAAAAACAAACAAACAAAAACACCATCAATGATCACAAAGTTAAAAAAACAAAAAAAAGTCAGATTTCTAGCTTCTCCTGGGGAAAAAAAAATCTGAAGACCTGGCAACCCTGGCCCTGCCCTCTATGTGGGTGGACTGCAGCCGCCCCTTCCCCACAAACAGCACATAAGCTCAGCACTTTGCCATAGTCCCTACCACTCCCTGTGGTCTCACAGTCCGAGTCCCAGCCCTTTGTCCTTTTCCATGCCCACCTGGACCCTGTAGGCCTCAGAGTGGCCCACCCCCACTTCCGTCCAAGAGCTACCAGTACGAGAGGGGAACCAGGAGCCCCAAAAGGCTAAATGACATAGCCCCGTTTGAAGACCCAATTAGCTGAGTCTGAGCTATGTGGCAACCTGCTTTAAATTTCACAAAGACCATCTCTGTTTCAGAGAAATGTCATCACATTTCTACCCCAGCTTTTCTCAAGGGAGGGAAGGGAGCTGGGAAAAGAGAGAACACCGTCCCTGCTTAGCCTGAGAAAAGGACATTT
The DNA here is from genome assembly GCA_004026885.1 of Lyroderma lyra. Taxonomy (NCBI): domain Eukaryota; kingdom Metazoa; phylum Chordata; class Mammalia; order Chiroptera; family Megadermatidae; genus Lyroderma; species Lyroderma lyra. The sequence goes on along the minus strand of PVJL010003832.1, from coordinate 108,560 downwards.
TAAATATCTGGTATCTTCCTCATCAAAAACTCCAAGAAGCTCAGAGACGCTTGGCGGACACAGATCTGAGAGGCCCTCACAGGGCCTGCCCATCCTGGAAGCCCCCTCACCAATGCAGATAGGGACTGGGACCCTCACACTCCTGTACGTGGGGGGACATCTTCCCAAACGCCCTGCCCCCAGCCATATTCCAATGGCTCTACCTTCACCTGAGGGCTGTGATGGGACATCTGGGAACCTGAAAACAGACAGCTGACAGACAGGACAGCGGGCCCCAGTTTATGCTTGAAACTACCCCAATGCTGGCAGGGACAGCCACCTAACTGCCGCCGAGGGACACTCACAGGGCCAGAGCTGGGCTTGGCTTAACGTCCTATTTGTTTTCGGGAATCGGTTGGTGCCGGTTGAGTCAGATTAATAAATACCTTTAGGGTTTCCTCTGATGGCATTCTCCAGAGAGGGACACTTTGAACCTTTAGGTCACTGTGAGAATCATTAACAACACCCCACCCCCACCCCAGCCAGCTCAACAACTGCTGACTTGACAATGAGCTTGAGCCACTGGGCCTCAGAGAGGCTGTTTGCTGGTGTTATTAACAGAGCAAGACAGACAAAAATGGCCTCGTTCCTGTCTTAGAAACAAGTCCCCGGGTCAGAGAGGGCCTCCCCGATCACACTGTAGCTAAGGCTGTGCCACCCTGCGACAACCTCTGTCACATTTCCCTCTCATGCACATCCTGGAAGTATCACCTCCTGACACCATCGGATGGGTTTACTAGGGTACTGACGTCCCCTCACATCATAAAGCAGAGTCTCTGTCTGAAATGCCTGTAGCCTTGTCCCCTTGCACCTCAAACACTGCTTGCCACTTAGTAGGTGCTCAAGGAATCCATTGGGGGGTGAATGAACAGGCAAATCAATTATAGCCCCACTTCTGGGGAAGGCACAAAGTCAGAGCTGCCCACCTGCCTGCCCCTTGCCCATAGGGCTGGCCTGTCAGAGTGTCAACCAAACCCTGCAGCCACAACGCACACCAGGAGCACGTGCCTGCAGCCCTCCCAGCTCAGCAAGCCCAGCACGCGGCAGGTGCTCCCGAAATCGGGGGCCGCCCCCGAAACGGGGGGCCTCTCCCGAGTTGCACAGGGCACGTGTGGTCCACAGTGCCGTAGACCTGACTATTGCCAGACTTCTCTGGGGACAGGGACACTGTCAGACATTTTAAAAGGTAAAAGTTTACACTATTTTTCCCTGTCTCCTCCAGCAACAGGTCCCCAGACACTGGCCATCCCCAGACGCGTGTCCTGGACGAGCCCAGCAGTGACAAAGCCAACCCAAGCACAGCACTGCCATTCCTGTCCTAGTGACAGGTTCCGGGGGTTGCTTATACTATTCTTCTGGTGCCTTTGCTGTATTTCACAATAAAAGTCATGCACGTGCTTCATAAAAGAAATCCGCATAGTGAAAGGAGTAAAATGGAAAAGAGAGTCACCTCCACCCCTCTCGACCCTGGCCCTGCTCCCAAGCACACACACAAAGCACGTGCACAAATCCTTTAAACGCAGAGGCACGGCATGCTGTTCTGCACCTATCTCTCCCCCCACTTTCCTCAGGAGCAAACTCAGGCTGATTCAGAAATAAGTGTGGCCCAAGTTCATGGCCAAAACCCGACCACGTCCTGTTTAGGGAGTGCTCAGGCGAGTGGCCCCCACGTGGAAGGGCTGATCCTGCCCCTCCGAAGTATCTGGGACCCCCAGGGTATTGTGGCTCCTCCACAAACACCCAGTTTAGTGTTATTTGTTTTTCCCAACAGCCTCCGAGCTTCCTCTGGGCTCCAGCAGTGAAGCTGACCCGTTAGGCACACCCATTAGCCCATCCTGCCAGCTTGTCAGGTTCCCTGCCAGGTTTCTGGGTTCCCCGTTCCTGCAAGCACTCCACATCTCTCTCTGAGGCTCTGGGAGGCACCTGTCTCACTTCCGGGGGGCAGCAGGCCTGGTGCCTGCCTGGAGACTCCTCAGTGCAGAAGGCAGCATGGGGCTGGCAGGCACTCCCCTAGGACTCTGAAGGAAGTGAGGAAGAGGAAGCTGGCACGTGGGCTTGCATTGCAGCGAAGGGTGTGGGAGGCTGCCTGGGACTCAGGTAAGGCCTCACTGAGTTCTGTGCTTGATAAGTAACTCTGCGGCCACCAGAGCATAACCACGAGTGCCCTGGGAGCCTGGGGTGGTACCGGGCCCCTCTCGTTAGAGGGACAGACACTGGCAATAGAAATGCCCCCGTCCCCTCCTTTCCGCCTTCCTTTGCTTTACACACTCAACAGAAATTTCCCAAGCGTGACTCTAGGCCAGGCACAGTGCTAGGCAGTGGAGAAAACAGACATGTCCCACAGAAGGCAGGGAAAACAAACACAAATACAATCATTGGACACCCTCCCTCTGTCTCCCTGTCCCCAAACACACGGACAGGTTAAGTAAAATACAATAGACTCTCTGTTAACTGGAACTCAAGCAACCAGCACTCTCAAGCAACCGGCAAAAGAAAACATCGAAAAAGCAATTCTGTATTTATCCAGCATGGGTGCTGGTTAACTGAGAGTGTACTTACATTTATCCGGCATCTGCCGAATCCATGGGCGCTGGTTAACTGAGCATCTACTAGACTTGTCTCTAACATAACCATGCTCTAGATGAGAAAGGGCCTGCTCCAGGGGCCAGAAATGAGCAGGGAACCCAAAGCTACAACTAAGAGCTGGAGAGGGAGCTGGGCAGGCCTAGGAGTTTAGGGAATAAATGGGTGGGCCTCAGGGGAGGCTGGGAGCACCTACTTCAGAAGGTTTTCTGCTCCCGTTCTCATCCGCACGGCTTTCAGGATCTGCTGGTTCAAGGCGGCCCTCTGATTCTGCAGTTTGCTCCGGCCAGTTTGTGCAAGGGGATTGCAACCCTACGGGAGAAGGAGAGAGCCCGCTTCAGAGGTCAGCCGCACTCCACGTGATGACGTTTACCGTAACGCAAAGTGATTCAAACGCTAAACTTTTCTGACCCTTGAACAACATGGAAAATATGGAAAACACTGACAAATACAAAAAAATGAAAAAAATCACTTATAGAGCAATACAACTCCAAACCAGCCACTGTGAAGTGGTTTCCTTCCTACCCACGGCTTCTATCTGCGTGGGGTTCTTCTCCGTGGTACCAGCTGGGTCAGGAGTCTCCGAGACCAGCCTCAGGTTTGGAGATTAGCCAGGACTCACAGGATTCTACACACCACGTCGTCGGGTCGCACTCATGACTAGGACGTATGACAGCAGCTTAGCAAGGACACACAGCGGGGTCACAGGGGAAAAGAGACGGCAGAGTTTGGAGGGATCCATGTGCAGGCTCCCTCACGCTGCCCCCCACCCCCTCTCTCTCCCCCACAGGGGCTCAGGTCACGCAGAGCACACTTTTCTCCTAGCAACCGAAGTGCAGCAATCTGCATGCGATGTCTCTGTCCAGATCCCTGGAGAATCAAAGCCCAGGGCTGTTGTGGGGGCTGGTCACAAAGGCACTCTCTGTATGTACCCAAATTTCAGGCTCCCAGAAAGGAAAGCAGGTTTTCCTCGTAAACCACATGATTTTTGCCATCCATGTGCAGGCACGGGGAGCCACCCTGACCAGGGAATGGAGGCAGCACCCCCACAGCCAGGGCCGGGCCTGCAGGCAGGCCTTCCCAAGGACACAAGCCCCAGGCCTGCGGGGTTAACCCTTCTCTGCGTAGCAGCACGGAAAGGCTGCCATGCGTTCTCACTTAATAGTCGGTCAGGAAAATTTATTTCTGTTACTATGAAAAATGTTCTCAAAACTAGGATATTGTATTGTTGAACGTATGGGGGTGCCATTGGCTAATAAAAATCACATAGGTTGCAGGTGTCCAATTGTATGTGTTCACCACCCAGAGGCAGTTCTCTTTCCATCACCAAAACTATGATTGTAATGATTGCATAATATGGCCTTTTTTATTTTTTATTTTTTAGGATTTATCATTTCCTTCCAGTTGGTCAGAATATTTCCAAGTATCTGCTATTTTATATAATTATACAATATCGGTATATGTGATACAATATTTGATGCATATTATTTGTAAACACAAATCTTTATAAACCCCAAGTTTTTTCTTTAAGGACATTTCTAGGGCAGAGTGACAGGGGATCAAACCTTCTTTAAGGCCCTGGGCCTGTCCGCCCAATTATCCTCCCGGAGAGAAAGGCACGCCCTCCTCCCTGCCCCCTCCCCTCTAGCCGCAGGCCACCACAAACCTACTTTGTGTGGGCACAGATTTGCTTATTCTGGACCTGTCATATAGTGCAATCACACAAAATGCGGTCTTTGTGACGGGCTGCTTTCGCTTAGTGTCATGTTTTGAAGGTTCATCTACGTTGCAGTGTGTGTTACTCCATTGTATGGACCAATCTTTATCCCTTCATCAGTGAATAGACATTTAGGGGCATTTTCACTTTTTGGCTATTATGAACATGATTGCTTATTTGTCTGTAACTTTTTTTTTTTTTTTGGTAGTTCCCTGGCTGGGAATCGAACCCAGGCCACAGCATTGAGCATGCCAAAGCCTTAAGCCACTACACCACCAGGGAACCCCCTTGTAACTTGTTATGTGAATGTATGCTTTCCTTTCTATTGGCTATATAGCTAGAGGTGGAACTGCTGTATCATATGGTTAAGTCTATGTTTAACCATTTGAGGAACTGTTAAACTGTTTTCCAAAGTGACTATACTATTTTACATTCCCACCAAGAGTATACAAGGGCTACAAGTTATCCATGTCCTCACCAATGCTTGCTACTGTCTGTCTTTTTGTTTTTTTTGGGGCGACGGGGATAGTTCCCTGGCTGGGAATCGAACCCAGGCTGCAGCGTTGAAGCCTAGCCACTACACCACCAGGGAGCCCCCTTGTCTTTTTTCTTATAGCCAAACTAGAGTGTGTGGTATCTCACTGTGGTTTGGATTTGCATTTCCCTGATGGTTAATGATGTTGGCCATCTTCCCCTGTGCTGACTGGACATTTTGTGTATCTCCTTTGGAGAAATACCAACTCAGATTCTTGGCTCATTTTTCAATGGGGTTATTTGTCTTTTTATTGTTGAATTGAAAAATATTATTTTTAATCTGTGCCAAGTTGATATGTACAAACAGGTATCCTATTCTTCTAATTTGCATGCATTATTAGTGAAGATAATCACATTTTGTTTTTGTTTTTCAAATATTACTGCTCACTTGAATTTCTTTGTCAGGAATTGTCTATGTTCTCTGTCCATATTTCCTGTGGGTATTTGGATTACAATGTTTCATTCTGAAAAGTTTAAGATCAATATAAAAGTTTCATTTTAACCTAATGGTATTCCTCCAAGCCAGCTGGCTGAAACCCTGGGATCGGACTGAGCCCTCCGTCCCTTTTGGAAGCTTATCTTCAGGTTCTGCCCACTGATGAGGTTATGGTTACACCCTGGGAGTGGCTGTGGGGCAGTACTGGTGAGAAGGCTGCCCTTTCTCTCAGGTTGCATCATTGCAATGGCAGCTCTGCACACACTTAGCCTCCCCCACATCTGCCCAAGCCATGCCCATGGACTCCACCTACAGGAGGGCAGAAGTGGGTTATCTACAGCCCCAGCCTTCTCAGGGATCCTCGTATCAGTGGCCTTTGGACCAGGAGATCACAAATGAGTTACGTTTCTCCTTCCACAAAGATTTCTCACTTCCCAGCAGGTTGCCACCCATCTGTCCCCCACATAGCTCCCAAGTTCAAATTACACAGATTCCAGAATGATCTTAAAGTTAACATCTTTCAAGGTATTAAATGATCCCTGATTTAAAATAAAAATCAGAAAATGGTCTTTTTTTTCAGATACGATTAACATGAAGCTAACTTAGCTTTAATATTTAATATTGTTAATATTAAGCTGATTTATATGGAAGGGCTAAAATAACTGTCAGCCTCGTTTCCTTTTTACTTCCTAAAATTACTTTGAAGGGGTGGTTCCATCGGACTCAAAATTACATGGTTTACCAAAGCTGTGTTCAATTTCACTGAGAAGCTTTAATAACTAATTCCTTTATGTACATCCCCAGAGGTGAGATAAGCAGGCATTCCAGCTCACGGATAAGAACTTTTCTTGCTCCTATACTTTACCCAACTTCTGGCTGGTCTGGAATTGCTACACCCTAACCAGCCCACAGATGAGGGGTCAAGTTTCTAGATAAGACAGAGGAATGTTTAGGATTCGAATTGACTGAGTCATTGGACCCAATGACATTACTTCTTACTGACAAGTAGGAATGCTGGGCCTGCCGGAAACCCCAGAAACGTGGACGGGGTTACTGGAGAATTTCCCAGAGCCCCGAGGGGTGGATCTGGGCAAGATGGCCAGAAAGACCCCCTGGCATCATTAGAGGTTGTGTAGCTGCCCATGTCCACTGGCCCCTGGAGGGGTTCTCTGCTGGTGGGAATCCACAATTCTTGCCCACAACTTAGTTCTTGATTGGTTCACAATAGGATGTAGAGCTGCCCCCCAAACTGGAGTTTGTGCCAGGGAGCAAGGAAACACCTGTCACACCTACCTGGCCTGGGAACCTGGAACGGGGAAGAGGCAACTGCATTGTCCTGGCCTTCACCATCACTGTCTGCGAGACTCACATTGAAGTGAATCTTTCTTCTACATGAGGTCTGTCTGTTCCCTCACCAGACTAAGTCTGGCCATTTGCATCAGCCCCAGACCAGGGAAGGATGGTCCAACAGCCAAACCGCAAGAAAGACAAGTACCGAGTGAAAGCTCAGCTCCCTCGCTAGCTCTGCAGGCGTGTCCCAAGTGTCAGACAGCCAATGTGGCCCCAGCATCTCGGGGGCTTAGAGGGTAAGTGAGCAGCTAAAGACCCTGGAGGCAGTAAGCATGGGCAAAGGACAGAAGCCTGTGTCTTTCCTGGAGCTCTAAGATGGGGTGTGAGGGACCCTAAGCAACAGGAACATGCGGGAATGTGACAGCTCACCTGCCAACCCCCAGACGCCCGTCACATGCCTCCTGGCTGAGGCCTGCCCAGCATCAGGGCACATCCTTTGGGCACAGTGACCTGCATCTCTCTCTCTCTCACAGGCACAGTAAATCCATGTCCCCACACCTCCTTTCCAAGGGGAAGAACATCAGATTCATGCCTGACCAGTTTAAAAATCAAAGCCCCCTGGCCCTGAGATTGATTCAGGTGAGTACCCAACCTAGGATAATCAGAACCTTTCAGGCTTCATTTCCCGTCCCCTGTGAACAGAGGAAGACACAAGACTGGGCAGCTGCAGCCACCTCATCACAGCAGGGGAGTCTCCCCAGAAATGAGGCCGATCCAGGGGAAGCAGAGCTAAGAAGCAGCGAGCGTCTTGGTGTCGGCACCTGAGTCCTAGATCAAGCCAGACCTGAAGCCATGCCTTTGGACTTCCCTGTTATAGGAGCCAATGTATTCTCTTTCTGGCCTAAGTCACTTTTTAAATTGAGGTATAATGTTCACATAATAAAGCACACAGATTTTACGTACACAGTTCACCGAGTCTGGACAAATGTATACATCTGCGAAATCACTACTCCCTGGCGTCCATCACCGTAGACTTTTGCCTATTCTAGAATTTCACATAAATGGGATCGTGCTGCAGTCTGTATTCTTTTATATCTGGGTTATTTTGCTCGTATTTGCGGATCATCCACGTTGCACTTATCAGTGGTTTGTTCCTCTACAATGCTGAGTAGAATTCCATTGTGGGGATGTACGACCTGTGTTTACCTGCCTCAGGCATCTGGGACTGAATTCTCTGGCACCTGCAACTGAAGACGTCCTAAGTAGAATAAGTTCATCTAGAGTGAAAACTCTTGTTTGTCAACATACACCCACATGTCCTTTGTGTACAGTCACACTGTTCAGGTGGGAAACAGGTATTTAAGAGCAAAACTCGGAGACACTTGATTTGAAAGAAAGGGAAGGAAACTTAACCTACGCCTGCAGAGCCTGGCACTGGAGAGGCAGATAGGCCCGGGCACCAGAAAGGCAGACACAGACAGACTGGGGCCCTGCTCTGGGCAGTACCTGGCACCGTGCACCCCTCCACCCAGAGGGACCCTCCATTCACACAGCCACCAATAAAGCCCACACGTGTAGATGTGCTTCCAGCCAACTGAGGTGTGAACTTGGGGTCTCCAGGTCAGGAGTAAGACTGAGTGACAGTGCAGGGTCTCCCGGATGGAGACCCTCACCCGGGGCACAGGAGAAGAGGGTGGCTTTTGCGGCTTCTTTTAGTGCCAAGATATTTTTCTCTGGCCTTCTCCCCCCTTCCTAGTTACGTAATCCCTCACTCCACCACCAAACTCTGGCGAACAGAATTGTTTGTTTATGAGTTAGCCAGAAGCCGTCAACCAGAGAGCGCAGAAATAGCCTGCAATACCCTGCAATACACTCACACGTCTAATTTAACTCTTCTCCACGCTAGGGATTCAGGGCAAGCTGACGAACAGCGTTTCCACGTGCCTAAAAATTAAAACATGAAACTGGCACTTGGAAAGAGCCCTCCGGCCCTCCCAGGATCTCCGTCGGGGCTGCAGGACGAGACTCAGCAGCACCTCCATCCATTCACTCAGGGACACGGGACCACAATGGGAATCAACACTCAGCCGTGATCTTGAACTAGGGGCTGCCCTTCAGCCCATTTCATAAATCTTTATAAGCAACGACTGTGTGCCACTCAGTTATTTTTCAACATGCTGAAGGAATAACAAAGATTTCCAATCACCCAAACTTCCAGGGATCAAATGTCTTTCCACAATTAACGACCTGCTTATTGCAACCCGTAGGAGGTAGTCACCGAGAGTTATCAGTCCTTATCTAGAAGGGGGGCTGGTATGTGTGTGTGATTTTGTACACGTCTGTCGTTACCGTTTTTGGTAACAATTTATGTTCCTCTTACAGTACAGTAGGCTCTCTGTTAATCGGAACTCAAGTAACCAGCACTCTCAAGCAACCAGCAAAAGTACTAAAGAAACAATACTAGCTGGCATGGTGCTGGTTAATGGAGGGTCCACTGGACAAACAGTGTCGGAGCAAAAGAAACGATTTCTGAAGACCACCGACCTTTTCTGTTCTTATCATTCAACCCAACCCTAGGACTCTAAGGGCATGGGGCCGTAGTGAACTCTGTGGGTCTACCTGGAAAGGCCAGGAGGACTTGCACCTCTCCCCATCTCTGGGCCTGCACTCAGGAGACCCTGCTCTCGCTGACAGCCCTTGCGGTCCGAGCTGCACCTGCAGTCCCAGTGTCCTCTGGCCACCTCCGATGTAGCCTCTGCGTCACGAGACTCTGGTATCTGAGCCAAAGGAGGAAGTGGTGATCAGGTGAAGGCCAATGCCTGGTCTCATCAGGTGGTGTCTTGGAATGTGTCCAAATAGCCCCAGGAAGCCAGGGACATTTACAGTGTTACAGCTCATCATGCTGACTCTCCTCTGATTCACCAGGAGAATTCTGTTTCTGCAAAGGGACCCCTCCTGGCTAGGATCCCACAACATGAGGAGGTATTGGTCAGACACACCCTCTGGGCTGCTGGTGAGAATCAGTGCAGCTAAACCTTCCCCAAGGCCATGATCAGCCTGGGTCCAGCCTGGCCTTTAGGACCAGGCTCAGACCATGGTGGGGTCTGGGGTGGGGAGGGGGCACCATCACAAACCTCCACATCCCTGCTCTTCCCTTCCTCCCCACCTGGGAAAGGAGTCACCACTGCCAGGACATGGGTCCAACTACTGGAGGGACATCATCACTACCCAGGAAAGCGTGGAGCCCCTACGACCCTGTGCTCCTCAGACTCAGCCCAGCCTAAGGCGTGCCCACACGCCAAGTGGGCTCATACCTGATGCACACACGCGTGTAACATGAAATTATACCCCACTAAGTTGATCGCTGCGGAGAACTAGGAGGAGCTTCTGGGTTTACAAAAAAAACCCCCAACTCTCCTCCTTCCTTCTCCGCAGGAACATCTGGGAAGCTCAGAGTAAACAGCGGCCATAAACCAGGACGCAGTGAACCTTGGGGCCCTGTCCCGCCAGGAGGTTTCTGCGAACAAGAAACAACTTCTCCTCCGGCTCTTGAGTAAAAACAATGGAGTGAAATTCATTTCGGGTCATTAGTGTTCCCAAAGGATGAAGAGGCAGAGATAAGGCCTGACAACGCCACACTTGGTGCTGACTCCGTCTCCTACACAGTGCTGAGACCTTTCTTTCTTTCTTTCTTTCATTTAGGCCCTTTCAGTGCTCCTGGGGAACAGCTCTCTCTAGTTTTTCTCCAGCTGGTTTTCTCTTGGCCAAAAACAGGACGACAGGCCCCCAGAGCAGCCCTGGAGACAGCCCTGCTCTCAGGATGCGGTGTCTTGGAAACCTGCATTAACTATAGGCCAGAACACTCATTCTTCCAAGACTTTCATTAGAATGAGCATAAAAAAGAAACTCCATTTCCACCCGCCATTCTTTTAAGAAAATAATTTCCACTATGTAATCCTTGCTAACAGATGTCACCCCAATAAGTCTAACAATAAAAATGAATAAAAAAAATAATAATTTCCAGGACTAACCTTATAGAGCTGGACCTCTGTGTAAATATACTAAGAGAAAGAAAGAAAGAAAAGAGCAGACAGCCAAAGAGAGAAACGTACTGTGATAGACCAGAACGTGTTCTGTTTTTTGTTGTTGTTTTGTTTTTCATTTGGAGACCCCAAAGGCTGCCAGCCCAGGAGGCCAGAGTCTCTACTGGGGGTGTCCATGCCTGACCTGATGCCAAGTTCTGCTTGTGTCCTCCGACCCTGCACAGGCAAGTCCTGCACAACCCCTGATTTAGCCGGGGGGGAGGGGGGCTCCCTTTCTGTTGGTGATGGTCTCACATGTCCAGGGTCCCAGTGGACTTTCTTAAGCAGTCTGCACTGTGTACAAGTAACACAAAACACACTTGAAGCCGTGAATAAGAACCAAGGACCCCCCCACACACAAACACACACTTTTTGCTCTCTGGACTAATGCAAAAAAGCTGATTCCTGTCCAAGCATGCACTGAGCTATCGGACAAAGCACCAACTCCCCGCACGGTTCGGCACCCCAGGAAATCAGGCCCACTCTAAACTGCCCCAGAAGCCATACTGAATCAGGGTCGAGTGTGCCCAAGAAGCTCACAGCAGTCAGGCTCAGAGCTGTCACTCAGTAAATGCCTTTGGAACGCATGGGGCAGAATGGCATCTTCAAGAACAGAGGAGGGGAGGGTAGTGGGATAAAGGGAACAGGATGAAAAGAGAAGCCTGACTTTAGCAGAAATTACTGGGGTCCTATAAGGGCACGCAAAATCCCCAAAGTCCAAAGACAGGATGGGGCAGCTGTGTGACTCCGGCTACATCACAGTCTTGGGGTCCTAACTCACTGCCCCTGGTTGGCTCACCCACCGAGTACGTGATCTCTCGCCTCCCCACCTGGGACCCCCCCACAGCCTCTCTCTCTGCCTTGAATTGTCACCCAACCCAGCCCACCCAACTTCTTCGTCTTCAGTTTATAAAAGGTTTTAGATTTCCTCATTCTAAAACAAATCTGCTTCTCCTTTCTTCTGCACCCCCATCTCCCTCCAACAACCATCTTCTCCACCCTTCTCCCCTCTGCACCCACCACCGCCACACTGACTTTTGCCCCCAGCTCTCCAGCTACTTATTTACTAACAACCACCTAAAGGACTAAATCCTACATGCTAAAGGACTAAGTCTTCCAAATGGCCAACCTCACCTCTCCACTAAAATCACTCTCTTCTCCCAGCTTCCTCCACACTGCCACCCTCCTGGCTTGCCTCCCATCTCTCTGCCTGTCCCTTAAGTGGAGGACTATTCCCTTCTGTCTTGGGTCCTTTCTCATAATACCCCACACTGGTGCCCCTTCCCCCGCAAAGCCACACCTCTCTCCAGCCAGGGTGCCCTCATGGCTGCCAGGTCCCTGGAGCAGACCCCGCTCTGGGATCACCACCTGGATTTCTCAGGGGGACCTCAAGTCTACCTCCCCCCACACCAGCCTCCTGGGTTTCCCATATCAGTGAGGCACATGGTCATCCACTCAGACAGGTAAGGCAGACAGACACTTTGGATTCCTGTCAGCGGCACCCCCCACGCCCACCCCCACTAGCTCTTCCCGTCCCTGCTGGAGACCTCATCATTTCAAATGCCTCACTGGGATCACTGCCTCCAGTCTGAGTTAGGGGTGCAAGCTGGTGGGAAGGACGGGTGGGGAGGCTGTGTTTACACAGCACTTTGTACAACTGACTGAAAAGTGTGCCTCGGAGGGGGAAGGGCAGAGACAATGGCGATCACAGGTGGCTCACCCACCCCGCCCCCGGAACTCCAGCTCTGTTCTACCTGCATGGCCTTGCAGAGGGTCCTGCGTTAAGTGAGCACTTTGATGGATTCGCTGGCTCTCTTCCCGGGAATCTGGGGTGCATGACCGCAAACAGCCCAGCTCCCACTTACACATCCAACCTGAGGGTTCCCTCACAGTGTTCAGAGTTCCTTGCCTTTGCCCATGCTGATCCGTCTACCTGAAGTGCTCTTCCTCTTCTTCGCCCTTCGCTACCTTTCACTCAAGGAGCATGTTTTAGGTTAAACTGGCTCGGATTACACATCAGGAAAGGTTCCATGGCAACACCTTTTATTATCCTCATACAAAGAACATTCTCTGGACTGGTATGATGTAGCACTGTACGATGATCATTACAAGGTCTCCTTTTCAAAAGAGGTGTCTCTGGTTGTATACCAGTGATTTATCTTTGCAGCTATGACTCTGATCCACCACGAGAGAAACTGCATCTAAAAAAACATCCACCTGTGCATCCTTTCACGACTCCCTCGCCATCTACTCTCTTTCCCGTGCACATCCTCCGGCTGGAAACCTGTTCTAGAAAACCTGGGAGCACGACCCTCACGGGTCTCCTCCACCTCTTCGGCCCCTCCCTCTGTCATTTCCCCCAGCTGCTGCTGTAGGTCCAGACCCCGACCTGTTCTGAGAAATAATTCAGGGAGGAAAGGAAGTCTCGGAAAGAGGGAGCAACTTGTTGGAGGCTACAGAGCAATTTTCTGGGGGTGGCAGTTAGACTGCAGGGCTCTAGTGATGCCCAGGCCCAGCCTTCTTCTGCAATTCCATGGCCTGTGATCCTGTCCCAAATGCCACACATAATTAGAAGTTATAATCCTGTAATTCCATGATGACAGCTCTGAACTTAAATATACCTTAAAACTACTCTTTTTTTTTTTTTTAAATGCTAAAAGCAATTTAACCAAAAAGAATTCTCCCCCCACTCTGTCCTCACCTGCTTCCACATTTCCCTCCAGTCCTGCCCATTCCCTGGGGCCACTGCTCCTCACCTAGAGCACATGCCCCAGGGCTGCCCGACAAGGGAGAAGGGGGAAGATGCCAAGTCCACTTACCCACTGGATCACTGGGCTTTGAACAATTAAGAACTGATTGTTCTGTGGGAAAGTTTCACTTCCCTATTTATAATTACGTACTCTACCTCGGGTCATATATGTTATAAAAAAAAATATCTCTCAAGCCACCCAGTCAGACCGGGCCAGGCTTCCAAAGGCTATTTTTAGACTGGCGGGGACCTACAAGGAGGAAGGGTGGAAGGTGTCACCGTGACTCCGGGCTCAAAAGCATCTTTGTAGCTCAGGCCTTGCCACCTGCGGGCATCTGAGCTCCTCTGTTCTGCAGGTTGGGGTCGTGTTTGAGGGACTGGGCTGCAGACCTATCCCAAGGGGAGGAGACCTGGGTGTGTGCCGAGGGTCGTCGGAGCGTGCCAAGTTCCCGCGGAGCCCCCATTCGCCCCGGGTCGCTCCAACAAGCAAATAAATCACTTCTGCCGCGCTCACGCCCTCCTGGGGCAGAGGAGGGAGCGACGCCCGAAGTCACCTCCCACCAGCAGCTCTCCCCTGCCCTCTAAAAAGTCGAAGAAAGGGACACTGAAAGCATTCTGGGGGGTCAAAGGACACCGCCTGGGGTGGTCCTTGTAACTCCACCCGCGCCCTCGCCAAGCGCTCGGGTCCCCGTGCACCGCGAGGCGGGCGCCAGCGTTACCAGGAACTATCCCTTCCCCAGGCGCACCCTCCTGGCCACATCCTTCGCTTGCACCTGCGCGGGGAGGCCCCGGGCGCCCCCCAGCCCCGGAAGCCCCCGGCTCCCGGCCGCCGGGTACACGACGGCCGCCCCCCTCCCCCCGAGCCTCCGCCTATCCCGCCCTAGGCCAGCGCGCCCCCTCCCCCTCCGGGCCCGCTCGCCCCCGGCCACACGCTCCCGCAGCTCCTTCCACAGCCTGGGAGAAAGGTGGTCTGCAGTCCATAGACTTCCCGCCTGCCCGAGGCCACCGACCTTCCGAAAATAGGCGTCGCCCTCCTTCTCCAGTGGCTCGGGGGCCGCGGGCAGCAGAGTGTCAGTCATGCTGGCGACTCGGGCGCGGAGAGTGGACTGAGACTGGGCAGCCGCTCCGGCCCCAGAGGGCGCCCGGGCCCGCCCCCGCCCCGCCCCCGAGGCCGCCCCGCCCCGCCCCCGAGGCCGCCCCGCCCACTAGACCGCAGGTTAAACCGCGAGCCCAGCTCCCCGAGACCACGCCCCCCGGCCCCTCCCCGGCCCCTGATTGGCGGGGCGGAGTCGGTTCCCAGGCGGGCGGCGGGCAACGCGGACAGCTGGGACCCCTGGGCGCAGGGCTCGCGCTCTCCCAGCCTCGGGGACCTAATCTGGCGTCGTTGCTGTCTCAGCCTAGTGGCGCAGGGGCGGGCAGAGGTCTCTGCGGCCGCAGTGAGGCCTGGGCGAGCGACCCGGCCCCTCGTCTGGAGCCGTGGAGACATGCAGCGCGCACGGGGGAAGTCGCGGTCTCTCCCCGGAGGAGCGCAGGTGCCGGAGGACAGTGACCAGACTTAACGCCACGTCAAGGGTGCGGCGGGAGCAGCGTAACAGCTAACCTATTTGTCAGCCCTGTTGGTGGCATGTGTCACAAGCACACCAATGAGCCCCTGTGCTCCTAACAAAAAAGAGGGGCGGGAATTTCTGAGATGGGCAAAAGGTTAAAATCTCAACTGCAAACAACTATTTTGTCAAGTTGCTGTGATTCTTATGTGACGGTCCCGGGGCCCAGTTCCTCCAAATAAAATGCAAGTCTCACCTCCTAAGACCTCAGTGACAAAAGAAGCACTGGCTTCTCTGGGGTGTGAAAAATGGTATAAATGGAGCCACTCTAATATGTGCTAGTAACCATCGCAGAGGAACTACAGTAGACTCTCAGTTAACCGGAACCCAAGGAACCAGAGAGTTTTGCCAGTTGCTTGAGAGTGTTAGGTACAGTTATCCGGCATCTAGCAAGACCCAAGGGTGCCAGTTAGCTGAGAGTCTACTGGGAAGCAGTGTCAAATAAGTGATGATAAACTCCCGGGGTATATTGTACTGTAAATAATGACTATAAATTAAATGAATAGTTCAGGCTAAGGGAAATCCAAGATGGCCACTTGGTTCTGCCAAGCTACCTGGCAAACTCCATTTTTTTTTTTGGTTTTTGCATTCCTTCATCCACCATAGTGCATTTAAACCAGACTTCATTCAACTGGCACTAGTACGGATTACTTACTATGTTCTTGTTGTATGTATATTTCTGGATGGGATGAAGCCTTCCCCTGCAAATGCTGATGGCCCCACAGTGGCAAAAATAAAAAAGTTAGAAAATGTATTTCCCACTTGGGGTATTTATACCTTATACAATCTCTGGTGATCAAAGCGCTCCCTTCACTGGGCAAATAATAGGAGCCTTGACGAAGGCCTGAAAACTTCTTGGAATTATTACTGTCCCTATCACCCTCCCCCATCAGGTAATGTTGAAACAACGAATGGAAAAATTGGATTCAAGCAGAACAAGTTTTAGTTACGTGGGACTGAATGAACTGATGAGGATGATTATCATATTTATGACTTTTTGTTTGAAATATTACTGCCTCTTTAATCTTTTGTTTTCTAGATCTAAGGGAACTCTTTTTATTTTTTTTTTTTTCCTTTTCTTTTAAGCTGGCTGTGCTTTAGATCAGTGGTTCTCAACTTTCCTAATGCTGTGACCCTTTAATACAGTTCCTCATGCTGTGGTGACCCCCATGAAATTATCTTCGTTGCTACTTTATAACTGTCATGTTGCTACTGTTATGAATTGTCATGTAAATATCTGATATGTGTTTTCCGATGGTCTTAGGCGACCCCTGTGAAAGGGTCATTCGACCCCCAAAGGGGTCGCGACCCACAGGTTGAGAACTGCTGCTTTAGCTCGATTTGATCAAATATACCTTTGTATGCAGTATGGAATTTATCTTCTTCTCCATACCTGATCCCTCCAGAATTCAGAAACGCTCAGTGAGTATTCTTATCTTCATGGCAACTATTGTTATTTGCATAAGTTCATTTAGAATCTGTTCTCCTTGTAATAGGACACAACTGGAAATGGGTTACATTGCCCAGGCTTTGACAGGAATGTCCTGTTTGAGAGAGCTGTGCATAGACTCAGATATGACCAGACGACTTTAAAGAATGAAGATTGGCTTATGGAAGCCTCCTTGGGAAAATGCCTGGTACCTTACTTACAGGGCTTCCAGCAACTTCATGAGATGAGCAAGGAAGGTATCTTCCTGGCAGGTGCAGGAACCTATGTCTAGTTTAAGACCTTAATAGAGAGGAATTCACCCAGATTTACAGGTATTGCAGGCAGAGTCTGCTAGCAAGTCCTTGCCTTGGCTTTCTGGTTTCGAGAGGTCTTTTAAGTTCAACCTGGAGAATCCTTATGAAAAACACCTCCAGCAAAGTGGATTTAAAAGAGTCTATATATACAGTCAATTGCTATTCTTACTGTATTTATACAAATAATCAGGCCAACTTTATTGAAACTAGATGTATTTTGCAAATAAATTAGTCTTTATTTGGTGATCTTTAGTAAAAATGAGAGTGATTTTAGAGAGGAAAATTATGATTCAATAGAAAGTATAATACGCATTATGGGTATTAAATTCTAGTCCTATTAACTTCTTGAAGGATTTTTATTTAGCTGTAATCTGAACTGGATCCCGAATTATTCTAGTTTCCTCAAATATATGGCTGTAATTGTCCAAATGAACATTTTCAATTTTCTCCCATCCTTTGATTTGGAATCACTGCTTTTTCCTGAAGTCCTGCAAACTGCAACTAGATAGTTTGATATGAACTTCAAAGAAATCATCACAACAGCTCATATATGGACAATCTTCCTGCCTGTGGCTGTGCCACTTTCAGAGTTTACCTGAACCCCGATGACATCATCCAAGACATTCAAATTTCAAAAGATGCTACCACCCTGACTTCTAAAAATCTTCTGGATTGCTTACCTTCAGAACTCAGAAACTGGGATTATAGTCTACTCCAATCATTAACCTTTGTTGCCCTTTGTTTCCATAGAAATGTCTCTTTTTAAATACCTTATTGCTTGCTTATGCAATATAGGCCTAACTTTGAGAGCCCGTGTGCATCACTGCCTTTCCGAAATGAGACACAACTATTTAACTAAACTGACCTATTCTTGAGACTGGTTTAATGAGATATAGAATAACAATATATCAACCTAGCTTCTAGAATGTGAAAATTCTTTTTTTTTTTTGTTTTTTTTTTTTTTTTTTTGCTTTTTGGTATGTGGGTAGCTCCCTGGCTGGGAATCGAACCCAGGCCGCAGCGCTGACAGTGCCAGCGCCGAAGCCTTAAGCCACTACACCACCAGGGAACTCCCAGAATGTGAAAATTCTTAATCGAAGTTTCAAAGATGGGACCGAAGGGACACAGAGATTGCCATGCTAAAACATGCCTCTTTGGGATATTGATTATTTTAGGTTAGTTAATTTTAAGAATCAGCAGATAGAGAAGCTCTGAAAACCAAGTAGAAGTTACTCCTTGTAAAAGGACATTTACATTTGTAAGGGAAATCTCTATTTATAAGGGGTTTCCCTCGCTTGCACTAGGCTTGCCTTCACTATCTACAGAGAGGGCGTGGACTTAAATCTGCATAACAATCTTACCTGGTTTACAGTGCTTTTGCTGGTAATCTCCCATAACAGATTCTCCACCCCCAGCACTTCCTTTTGCCTTTAGCTGAAGGTGATATTTAAGGTGATGGCTTCTCTCTATTTAGTGGTGAGTTACTCAGTTTTCCTGGGTCTTTTCGTGTATCCTGGAGGTATACATGTTATTGTTAATCCTTACTTTGCTTTTTTCCTGCTAATCGTTCACCTGTCAATTTGATTATTTGGCCAGCTGGAAGAACTTCGAAAGGTAGAGAAAAAATGTTCCATCACTGACACCATTGACTAACTGTAGAATGGGTAATTGTGGCATAAGGACACAATGAAAATGAAAACGTTACTGTTATAAGCCACAAGTATGTTGTAACAAATTTTGCTCACAAAAATATTGTTGAGCAAAAAGCCAGATGAGATACTGTATGATTCCATTTTATATAAAGTGTAAAACAAACAAAATTAGTCCATTCTGGTATTACTGCTTCTGGGATTCTGGATCTCATTTGTGATTTGCTTATTGTTGCATGGGTATATTCACTTGGTGCAAATGCATAGAACTGTGTGCTTATGATTTGTGCCCTTTTCTGTACATGTTATATTTCAGTAAGAAAGCACAGTGGAAAAAAAGTGATGCTGATTCCTAAGCATATAGAATGGTTTTCTTTGCACGTCATGAGCCACCCGTCCCACTGCTAGCACTGATGTGTGGACCACGAAGGAGAAGTTGCTCCTTTCCCAGGTGGCTCAACCCATCTTATCTGCAGTTTCCTGATTAGATTCTAAGATTTGTGTCTTACACATCCGAAAAGAAGGAAGTGTACTTAGTGTTTAGGTTGTGTGGAAGTCAGAACATCCATGCCTGTAAAGAGTTTTATAAGGTTTTATTTGAGCCAAACTGATGGAAATTTCTGGGAAGCAAGATCTCAAATGCTCCAGAGAATGACAGTTTTATAATTTCCTTTATATCTTTGGAATTAAGAAGGTTGGGGTTCATGGGCCAGCATCCCAAGAAACAGAAAGTTGAGTCTGCCAGTCTCTTTACAAGTTGGATGTGGAAAATGTTTTATTGTCACTTTCACTGTATTCTTTTGGTCAAGCAATTATGGAGCCCAGAGTCAACGGGAGGGGACATAGATTCCACTTCACGATGGGAGACTTGTCAAACAATTTTGGGGCTATGTCTTATAGCTTGTTTTTATTTTTTTTATAAAGCTTTTGTTTTTTAATAAGTAGTTATTCTTTTCTTTCAAAATTATTTATTGAGTATTTACTACCTGCCAAGCACTAGTCTAAGCTCTAAGGAAACAGCAAAAAGGAAAAAAACAAAACAAACAAAAAATAAACACCTAACCCAAATCTATGTTCTTGTGGAGCTTATGAGGACTGTTCCGAAAAAATCCAGTCATAAATGCATCTATTTTTCATATTTTGTGGTTGAATGCTTTCCGGACAGCCCTCACACATTCCAATGGAGAAAGACAATAGACATAATAAAGTCAATGAAATTATGTAGTGTATTAAAGATAATAAATGTTGTGGAAAATATAAAGTAGGGAAAGGGGGATAGGGAGTGTAGCAGATAGGGATTGTTTTTAAAATAAGGTCAGAGAAGGAAGGCTTCACTAAGTAACCTCAGCAGAGACCTGCAGAAGGTGAGGCAGTGAGTCATATAGTGTCTGGGGGGAGAACATTCCAAGCAGACGAAACAGTGAATGCAAAGGTCTTGAGGTCACTTGTGCTTGTAGTGCTCAAGGAACAGCCCCACTATCCCAGATTCCGATTCAGGAGGCCTGGGGGAGGAGGCATTTTAACAACATCTAGTGATTCTGACTCACACAGACTTCTGACCCTTATTTTGATAACCGGGCTTCCTGGTCTCTAGTTGTTATCTCAGTCTCACTCCTTACTAACTGAACTTCATTTTTTTCTCTTCTGTAAAAAGAAAGAAAAAGTTTTGGCGTGGGATAACAGCACTCCATTTGACAGATATTTGCTGATTTAGGATCAATAAAGGAGCCCTCAGCGTCCCCCATCCACCTCACAGCAACTTTTTGCTTGTCTGCTTGCTTCCCCCAAACCCCCATTTCTCGCTTGTCGTTTGAGTTTACTTTCTCTCTTTTCTCCCTTTCTTTGCTCCTTTTTCTTCTTTGCTTTTATTCTCTTCTGCCTGTATTTTTCTCTTTGATCAAGTATTGTCCTGAACTACCTTCACCATTGACATCAGGTTCCCGCGTTTGTGAAGCCCTCCCAAAGTCTGGAAGGGGACCCAACTGCGAACCTAAGGGTGAGGTGTGTGTAAGCGCAGGCAGCTTCCTCGGCAGGTGGCGGGGTTGGGGGCGGGGCTCCCAGGGAAGCCGTATTTGCTGGCAGGGGAAGGGGCGCGCGGGCGTGGGGGTGACCGGCGGAACACCGAGAGTGCACCCTGCAGCACGACAGCTAGGTGGTTTCCAGCTTCTCCGGCGCCTCCTGCAGACCGGCTCGCCGAGGAACTAGGATAAGAAGTCGTGGTTGCCAAAGCCTCGAGGCGACGTCTGCCGGGGTCCGCCTCCCCGAGAGACGTTTGAGAACTCCCAGGCGCCGTTCCGAGGCCGGAGTCCTAGATTCGCGGAGGAGAAAGAGTGGCGGCTTTTGGCCTGTCGAGGCCGCCGTAGCGGGGAGGCGGAGCCCGGAAGGGAGCAGGATGGCGGCGCTGGACAGTGACAGCGATGAGGACCTGGTCAGCTATGGGACGGGGCTGGAGCCGCTGGAAGAAGGTGCGGCCCCGATTGGTGTCCCGGGACTGTGGAAAACAGGCCAGGGGCCCAGGATTCGAGGCAAAACCGCACAGCCCGGCCCGGGCCTTTGCTGGTCCCGGCGACAAGGCTCGCGAGCGACGGGCGCTGGGAACAGCGCTGAGAGGCGTGCGCCGTGCTTTCGGGGCGCTCACGTTTAGGGGAGACGGACGAGGGATCCCGAGGGATGGCACGGAGATGACGACACAGGCTTGTGCGACCGTGGGGTGGTCAGGCCACGTCGTCCCTAGCAGGGCTCAGACTTGAGACCAAGGAAGGAACCAACTGTAGGAAGATGCGGTGGGACGAGCGTTTCAGGCAGAGCACGAACAGCACGTGCAAAGGCTCTGCCTTCGGAGCCAGGCTGGCAAATGGAGGGACAGGCAGGGCTGGTTTGGATGCAGCGGCCGGCAGCAGGGCGAGACTGGCAGACGTCGGAGCGGGGAGGCGGGGGCTGGGGTATGATAAGAGAGTTTGGGTTTTTATGCTAAGTATGGGCGCGTCCTTAGGGAGTTTACGCAAGGGGCAGATGTGCATGTGCATGTGCATATATATACATGTACACACACACACACACACACTTTTTTTTTTTTTATGTGGGTGGTTCCCTGGCCGGGAATCGAACCCAGGCCGCAGCGTTGACAGCGCCAGCGCCGAAGCCTTAAGCCACTACACCACCAGGGAACTCCCCAGATGTATGTTTTAAAGGTTATTCTATCGATTTTGAGACCAGGCAGCGAGTTGTGGATGGGCGACAGTGAATGAAGCAGGGAGATTGGCTAAAAGAGGTGTGGAGATGATGATAATGATGGCTGAGACCGAAGTGTTGTTAGCAGTGACCTGGATAGAAAAACACTTTGAAAGCAGAGTTGCTGGTGGAATGTAGGGGCAGGACAAGATGGAGCAACCTCTTCTCCCATATTTCTCATCTGATCTGCTTAATGACTTGGTTTGTTCAGCAAAGTTACGTGTTGAGTGCCCACTAAGGACTGAGGCAATGCTGGGTAGCCCCATCAGAAAGACAGAGCAGGTGCTAGGAGTTCCTTGCAGGACTCCTGTTGGTCCCCGACCACATCCTGCCAGATTGATTGTATTTCTGGAACATTTTCAATGATGACCCTTTTATTCCCTACATTTCTAGTCATTAGAGACTTCTGCCCTGCTTCTACCTTCTGCTCACAAGACAGAGAAAGGCTAGTTTCCGGAAAGTTGCTTATACGTTTGAAGACAGCCTTTGCCTTTCCTTTAAGTTTAACACATCTCTGAACCACATGTACCATCCTTAATTCTCTGATGCATTCAGCTTAAAGTCTTCTTCCCTAATGGGACCAACGTGTATGTAGAGCAGGGCCATCGCTAGTGTGTCCTTCCTTATTCTAGACTAGTTTTTAAGTATAGCCTGAGATCCCATTAGCTTTATTGGCAAACACATCACCTCATGGTCGCAAAGAATTTATTGAGATCCTCTATTTGAGGATCTAATTGAGAACTGTCAACTTGTTTTTTGTTTGTTTGTTTGTTTGTTTGCTTTTTGGAATGTGGGTAGTTCCCTGGCTGGGAATCGAACCCAGGCCGCAGCGCTGACAGCGCCAGCGCCGAAGCTCTAAGCCACTGCACCATCAGGGAGCTCCCAGTCAACTTGTTAAGAAACGTCCAAATCCCTAAACTTTTTTTTTTTTAAAGTTTATTTGAGCCAAATGGAGGATACACCATTATGCAAACTGTATAAGAAAGCAAGATCTTATACAGGCTAAGAAAAATGCCTCTCAAAATGACAGTTTGCAGGATTTTTTAAAATGCATTTGGAATTAAAGAGGGAACATAAGGAAGATAAAATGAAAGTAGGAGAAAGCAAGGTGTATTACCAGGTAATTAGCAAGATCCTGTCCTCCCTTGAGGGTGGCTACACCTCTGAGGGGTCTGAAAAAGAGACAGTGGGCACTTCAAAGGTGTATTATCTTAGATGCATAAGAGCAATGGACAGGGCTGTCTCACGGCAAAGATAAATCTTTTCCTAAAAAAGCTGTATGCTTGGGGCATACTACTCAGCATGACCTGCCCCATTAGGAATTTATGATCATACCACCCTGTGAAGTTACTTTCCGTCACTGGCCTTTTCTGATTTATTACAGAACCTCTTTTTCACTCACAGAACAAAAGTACAAGGTTCACGAGTGCAAACGTATGATGGTAGACAGGAAATAAGCTGCACAAGGCAACGGGGAAACCTGAGAAGGCAGCATGGGATCCTTTGAACATGGGTTAGAATTTAGCTATGCAGGAAGAGAACGAGGGTTAAACGTGCATGGGTGGTGCTTATTACAACCACGTTAGTCAGCTGTTCATATTCTGTATTTCTGGTTTCACAGTTGTTTCCTTGTGAGGTGACGTGGTGTATGCAACTCATCAACTAGTTGACCTATGTTTTTCTAATTCTTCCTGTTTTGATGATGTGTGAAATCAGAAATGAAGCGTAATGATCTAACCTTGCTTTTGAAGTGGAAGGAAGGGCTATGTGATTTGGAGATTTTTTTTTTTTCTGGCCTAAAATTACCCTCTAACTTCTCAGTCTGAGAAGTTTTTGAGGATTGAGTCATTGTTTCCTAAGTACTTTGAAGTTTAAATGCACTCTGGGTACATTTTTACAATATAACACACTAGACCAATAATCGTTTTTATTTCTTGCTTTGAAGTTTTAGTGACAGGTTAGACAAACGTTGTTAGAGGAAGGACTGCGCTACTTAATTAAAGTTGCTAGCCCTGATAGAAAGGTTTATTGGTTAAGAGACAGTGGCTGAACTGTCACAGGCCCCTAGACACATAGGCCCTCTGGCCTGGAAGGAAGGGGGCACCAGTACTTACCTTAATGCTTTCCTTAGATACTTTCACTTGGCTCTAGATTTCCCATCTCCATCTCATCCTGTACCCAGATTCATTTTAGGACCATTTTCCTCCTCGATGCTGTAACTCTCCCACTTAAAGCTATCTGTGGCTCCCATCACCCATGGGACATCCCACAGACCCTGCAGTGCCATGTTCGAGGCCCTCTCTGCACCATCTCCCCTTCTGCTTCCATCTTCCATCCCGTTCCTGCCCTCCAATTAGACTGAACTAGTTTCTCAACACAGCTGATACACTGCGCTTTTAGGCCTCCTGTTTACTGATGGAGTTACTGCTTCTGTTGGGATTTGTGTTCCTATCTGCAGCTGTCCACTTCTGCACCTGCCTAGGGTGACTGTGATGTTGGGGTCCTTGCACATTGTCAGACGTCCTCCTACACGTGCAGGTCTCCTCTGCTGGCTCTGAGTGCCCTGGGAACAGGAATGGAGTTGTGTTGAGTTTTCCGCACCCGGGGTCTGGGACAGGGCTGTGCCATGGTAAACTTTTGTTGGGGGATGAGTGAAGGACAGTATGGGTGTCATCCCTGGCTGGGAGGCAGACTTGAGATCTGATTACAGCTTTGTGCTTATTAGCTGTGGACCTCGGGGCAGCTGCTTAATCAGAGCATCCTTATCAGGGTATGATAAATGAGGTACAATGTGTGAGAAGCAGGGATTAGTTGTTATTAGTAACAATAATTACAACAGAGCCTGGCTAAAGTGCCACCTTCTCCCTGGAGCCTTCTGCACTGTGGTTAGAGGTGGCACCTCTTCCTCAGGAGCCCTTTGGGACCTAGTCAGCCAGGCAGGTCCCTCATCATCTGCTGCCACAGGTCCCTTGTAATTGTCTGCAGATATTAATCTCTCCTTCCTGAGAACAGAGCAAGAGCAGCAACTAGCAGTGGCTGGACCTGCTTAGTGATGATTTTGCCCCCTAGGGGACATTTGGCAGTGTCTGGAGACATTTTTGGTTGTCATGCTTGGAGGGAAGTTGTGGGGAAGCTGCTACTGGCATCTGGTGTTACAGGCCAAGGCTGCTGCTAAACATGCTACAGTGCCCAAGGCAGCCCTCCGCAACAGAATTATCCAGCACGAGCTGTCAGCAGTGCTCAGGTTGGAACCCTGCCTCGGCCAAGAACATACCAGAGTGGGTGTGCTGCATTTCTAAGAAAGGGCGAAAATCTTGGTTTGTGGGACCCAAGTTGTAATTCAGTTCTTCGGAGTGAAATGAAATTGCAGCTGATACTAACTGAGCTTTGCTAAGTCTGTGCGCAGCTCTCAGCATCGCCCTTGCAAGGTAGGCTGTTACTACCCTAGATTTGGAGGCTGAGGCTTATAGAGACCAAGCAACTTGCCCAAGTTCACAAAGCTAGCGAATAGTAGGGTAAAGGGATTTGAGCCCAGGTCTCCTGGTCTTCAGAGCCTGAGCTCTTGACTACCCTGCTGTGAGGTATACTCCTGAGATGACCTAGAGGTCTCATAAGCTACTATTAAGAGTTGAAGACTTTAAGGCTGGAAGTTTCTTTACGTTTTGTCCCATCTTGCAGTGTAGTAACTGACTTAACTATTGAAATAACAGATCCACGTGGACTTTGCCATTTCCCTACTGTTTATAACAACAACAACAGCTAAAAAAAAAACCAAAACAAAAAAACACCAAACTCATGGACGTGGACAATAGCTTAGTAGTTGCCAGAGTGGAAGTGGGGAGGGGGTGGGGCAGGACGGAGGGGGGGGGGTCAAATATAGGGTGATGGAGGGGGCAGTGACGCTGGCTGTAAGCACACAATGCAACACATAGACAACGCAGAACTGTACACCTGGAACGTACGTAATTTTACTCACCAATGTCATCCCAATAAATTTAATTTAAGAAAAGTATTTATTGTGGACCCTCTTCTTGCTAAGCATTTTACTGGCATATCTTTCTGAATTTGTATAAGTTCTATGACATAGTTATTACTGTTAGTGTCACCCCCATTTTACAGATGAGGAAGTTAAGACACGGAGAGGTTAAGATGACCAAAGCCACAGTGCTAGTGAGGGTGGAGTTGGCTTTAAAATCTGGAGTGCTACGACTCTCAACCCTGTGTTCCTAACTACTATGTAACTTGCTTTCTGTATTGAATGTTTGGAAATAACTTGATGGTTACTTTTCAGAATTGAATGGGAGTTGATAAACTTAGGCAGTAATTTGTGTCATGGTACCTGAAACTTTAAACCTAAGGAATTTTTAGATGAGGCTACAGTGTATTAAGTTCTTTTTTGTTAGTGATGTAGCAACCCAGCCCTTTTCAGGAAAGTAGGGAAGGAATAAGTTTAAAGAACAGTTAACTATGGAATCAGAAGATTTCCAGGAGACTCATACCATTTGGGGGAAATGGATAATACCAGAGGAAAAATTCTGGAGTCAGGGATGCCATGAAGTTCTAGAAGAATGTAGAAGTGTTTCTTCTGTTGCTCACTTCTGCACGCCATGTACCACCCCGGCAATTTGTCCCCTCTGTTGCCCCCAGATTTTATTTCCATCTGTTTGAACTCTCTTCCCCCACAGTGTAATTCAGTTTTCATAATAGAATTTAGTGGGAAAAGCAGGCCATCTTTGCTAAAACATATTTCTAATATAAATAAGACATATCTATAATTGTCTTAGAATACAAAGAAGCTTAGTAAAATTTATTGCTTTGTAAACTATATAAGTGAAGCCTGGGAATAGCAACTTAATTATAATTATTACATTTGATGTTATGAGAAGTGAACAACAATTCATTATGGGTAAGAAATGACATTTTCCCTAAATTTTTTCTAGTCCACTATCCCCTTCTCTCTTTCTTACTCAAAATATTTTTTTTTTCAAAAATTTTTTATTTTTCTAGGCGAAAGACCAAGGAAACCAACTCCTCTTCAGGATCAGACTGTCAGAGATGAGAAAGGACGGTACAAACGTTTTCATGGTGCTTTTAGTGGAGGGTTCTCTGCTGGGTACTTCAACACTGTGGGCTCCAAGGAAGGTAAGATCTTCCTGCCTAGTGCAATGATACTGTTAAAGCAAATGATTGTCATAGCCTCAGGCTCTTGCTCCCCCACGACTCCCTTTTTAGAAATTTTATTGTAACATTTTAGTACATACTCTGTATATTTTTGTGTTCTTTGAATGCTTGGAATTTTCCCACAATGTATCCATGTGTGTTCACCGATTGCAACCTGAAGGTGAAACATTATTTTTTTCACCAGATGGTTAAATGATGATAATGACTTGCATTTTATATTGCACCTTGCCACACACAAAGTGTGCTCACAGATTCATTCAAGTAATTACTGTGTCACCCAACTCGGTGACTGAGGGGGGCAGGTGTCAAGGTCGTCTTGTAGATGAGGTCACTAGGGCTTAGAGGTGCTCTGTCCTAACATCAGGACCAAATATCACTTGTCTTCTCTCGACCTGGAGAAGAATTCATTTTTCGCATGGTGCAATATAGTGAATTCTAAATTGTTCAAAGTGTTTTTTAAAATGTTTTAACATAGCAGCTGAGAGAAAGGTGGCTTATATATTTTAGATACGAATGGAAGATGAACTGATTAACTCACATAAGAGTTATTAATAAGATAGGACAGATCGTCTATATACAGGGTCTGGCACAAATAATGTCCCCTTCCCCTTTTTATGAGCTGCTAGTCTATACCAAATTTTTTATTGCAAAATCATAAGCATGTAATTCTGTGACATAACAATATCACATTCAAGCACATTTTAGGTGACCTTTTAGGTGAAATATTCAAATTGCTGTTCATCTCCTGTGAGACATTCACATACAGGGTCGAACAGTACTTCTGTCAGACCCTGTGTATGAGTATTTTAAAAGTAACTTGTAATAGAGTCAACAGTATTATGATAACTAATCATGGTTTCAGATGGATACTAGACTTACTGAGTTGATCACTTCGTAAGGTATATAAATGTCTAATCACTATGTTGTACACCTGAAACTAATATAATATTGTATGTCAAGTGTAAGTGGGAAAAAATTAATTAAAAAAATAACTTGTACATAACAACGGTAATGCAAGAAAGAAAAGCAATGCAAGAAAGAAAAACAAAGCCATGTAAGAAAACTAGTTGGGATAAATAAAATGGTTAAAGTTCAATATCCAGCATGTGTAAAGATCTGTTCAATGGGCGAGCGATCCCAGTATTTGAACAGTTTCCCCTAGAGAACGTAGAAATGCTGTATGGAATATTCAGCCTGCCTCCTAAGGAAAGCAAATTAAGATAACGAAGGCACTATTAAAATAGCACACATTGAAATATTTAAAATGACAGTAGGGTTTGTGAAGAAAGAAGCACTCCAGTAAATTGCTGATTCTGATACTTATGGCCATGCTGTGTAGGGTCATTAGAGAGTAAGAAGGACTAGCTCATAGGGTTAGTCAGGTCGTACCCTGGAATGTCTCCGTACCATTAGGAGTGACAGATTCAAGGACTGTGCAGAAATAGGGCAAAAACTATCCTATAGGAAGTGGAGGAAGGTGCTGGGCCCAGAGCAGCTCCTCACCCTCCTGGGGTATCTCCCAGGTTGGCCCAGACACCTGCCCTACCAGCTGCCAAGAGTAGACCTGCCCCGTGTGCCTCAGCTCCGTCAGACTCTTGCAGAAAAGGGTCTCAGCACGCGGGTGTTCCCTCTTAGGGACAACGAAACAGGTTTACCTGGAGAGCGTTCATATACATTTGCGCTCCAGAGCATTATCTCTCTTCAGGCATGGCACATACTTAGGGACCGTGAGTGGGGGACAGGGGTGTTAGCTGTGGGACTCACATGTTTGATGGCATTGGGGGACCGCCCTTAAACCAGCCGGGTGAGTCCTTGGGCCAGGACACCCTGAATGTTGTTGCATTGCTTCTGTGGCTACCTTTAGCCATCCTTTCCTGGTGACTAATCCACCTGGACACATTGCTTCCTCGACGTGGTCATTTGTTAGTGTAGGTTGCTGTCCTGCTGGTCTCAGAGAGGTCCTGCCTTTTAAGGTGACTTGGTCTTTCTGCTCAGATAGACTTGTGTTCCTTTCGTTATTTAACATTCAAGACATAATTTGATTTCTCTTGATTCCAGATTCTTATGGGGAAGCCTCACTGTATCCACTAAGTTCTGTTTGTTTTGTTTTTTTTTGTTGTTTTTTTTTTCCTTTTGGTATGTGGGTAGCTCCCTGACTGGGAATCGAACCCAGGCCGCAGCGCTGACAGCGCCAGTGCCGAAGCCTTAAGCCACTACATCACCAGGGAGCTCCCCATCCACTAAGTTCTGACAGCAGTGGCTGTGGGGCTGAGTGGGTGTATGTGGAATAATTATGTCTATATGAGCAGGAGATGGGAAGTAGCTGGGAGTTTGTAGTTGGGGCTTTCAACTCCAGACGTGTTACTTAATTATTTACTTATAAACAAAAACAGTCTCTCGGATTGTAATGTTCTCAACTCTTTTCTTCCCAGGGTGGACACCCTCTTCCTTTGTGTCTTCACGACAGAACAGAGCAGACAAATCCGTTCTCGGTCCTGAAGATTTCATGGATGAAGAGGTGGGTGCGCAGAACTTGTCATTGCCGGTTAGCCGGCGGGATGCTGGTGGCTGGTTGTAGTAGCACAGGGTCTGTCCCCAGCAAGTAGGGTTTCCTCGTTGTCAGGCTTCATCTTTTAGGTATTTGGACTGCAGTGCGCTGTACATCCATGGTTTCTTGCTCATTGGAGTCGTGTCCTATGCTGGGGCCAGTTTCTAAAGTCAAGAGCGTAAAGGGGAAAGTCATGTACAGGCACACCTGAGAGATACCATGGGTTCGGTTCCGACCCGCTGCGATACGTGAACATCGCAAAAAAGCGAGTCACGTGTTTGTTTTATAGAAAATGCACTGTGCATGTCTTAATTAAAAAATACTTTATGGCTCAAGATTGCAACCATCATCTGAGCCAGTTAGAAAAATGGTGCCGATAGACTTTCTCTCAGCAGGGGTGCCGCGAGCCTTTCATTTGTAAAAACTTTGCAAAGCACAATAAAGTGAAGCGTCGTAAAATGAAGTATGTCTGTTGAGACAAATACACTTGTAAAAGCCCTGGTTGCCCCCAAAGTGCAGTATCCGTGGAGCCGAGTCTCCAGCCTTCCACAGTAACTCTTACTGCACACTGCAGCTTAAGGAAGGGTGGGCAACTAGGGAAGGGAGGGACAGGAGGCCACGTGCCCGCATCTGGGCGTGCTGTTGAAGTGACAGTGACTGCAAACTTCTTCGGGGTCCATGGAGGGTCAGTGTTCCTGCCAGCCTGTAGGGTGTGTGCCATTTTGGTTTAAAATAAAAATCCTGTTAGCTTAAAACCTAGTCATGGATTCATCTGCGATCCAGATGAAATAAAATCCTTCCGTCAGCGTGCCTTAGGTTGCAGGTAAGAGGCAAGGGGCGGTCCCCTCCTATTGGGCCACCCTAACTCGTACAGAAACATCTCAATTAACAGGGAGTCTAGAAGTCAGCCTGGCCCCAGATCCTCTTCTCAGTCGTCTTCTGCATGTCAGCCTGTCCTTACACTAGCGCTCCTTGTGGTCGCAAGGTGGCTGTAGTAGTTCCCAGGGGCACACCCAGCGGGACCTTGTCCAGTGGGAGGAGCCTTCTTGGTAGCCTTTCTTTGGAGCCAAGACACCATTCACAGAAATCCTCCAGTGGACTTCCCTTCCCACCTGCTTGGACAAATTGTTTTGCATGCTCATTATTTTAAAGCAAGGGAAATGGGGCCAAAGTGACTGGCTTAGATAAGACATAAGCCCCTTCCCTAACCCTGCCCCAGTGCACACACACTGGGGACACCACTCCCGAGGTGCGTGGTGGCGCAGAGGAAGGCACATGCCTGGACAACCTCAGGGCTCTGGGAGGAAAGAGGACAGGGCAACAGCTGTTGGACAGGTGGCCGGTGGCCAACAGTTAACGCAAAAGCACTAACTCAGGGCTGACACATAGGTGCTCACGCATGCTTGTTGGCTGTGACACTAAGATTTGCCCCCTTCACACTGACCTTTGAAACATTTTCTGAGAAGAGCACGGTCCTTACTTCCTGTTTTCCTTGCTTGGCAGTGCCCCTGTGGCCTCACTGCGTAGCCACTATCACGCTCCTGTCCTTGGCCACGGGCCTTAGTTTATGTGCGAGGGTTTCAAGTCAGTGTGTAAACTCAGCTTCTCCTCTGATCCTTAACTTAATGTTGTAGTTTTAACTTCTTTTTTTTTTTAAAAAAAAAAAAAGGAAATAAAGCCATGTGATATTTCATGTTTAATCACTTTCCAAATAATGTAATTCTGTTTGACTTTTTTTTAAGGATCTTAGTGAATTTGGAATAGCACCTAAAGCGATTGTTACCACAGATGATTTTGCTTCCAAAACCAAAGATAGAATACGGGAAAAGGCCCGGCAGTTAGCAGCTGCCACGGCCCCCATTCCTGGAGCCACGCTGCTTGATGACCTCATAACACCGGCAAAGTGAGAAGAATTTACTTTTGACTGTTCTGATCTTTGCATCACTGCTTTGCGTATATATGATGGATGATCTCTCTTAGGGGTAGCTTGGTTGCAGGTAGGAGAAGCCTTCTTAGCTTAGCTTGAGTGCAAAGGGGGGTTTTGCCAAAAAAGATCTTGCACCCTTATTACATGGAGTGCTCTGGGGCTCCAGCCTCATTCTACCCCCTCTTTCAGCGTAGCTTCTTGTTCTGTCCCCGCACGTGGCCTGATGTGGCAGCCTCAGACCATCATGGTTGCCACGTGCTTGACAAGGACCATCTAGAGTCCATTCCAAAGGCCCAGGAGAGAGGGCATCTTGATTGACTCCCTCCCATCAGATGTGTACCCCAAGTTCGGTCAGCTGTAGCTGGAGTAGCAGGGCCAGGCAGTTCTAATACGGATGGGAGAATGGGCTCAGACATGGCAAGTCTATGAGCTAGGCGAGAACTCAAAGGCTGCTTGTTCCCTATTGTTCTCTAGTGTTAAGGAAAGCGGTTCATTTTCAATGCCTTGGTATTCCAGATTATCCGTTGGTTTCGAATTGCTAAGAAAAATGGGTTGGAAGGAAGGACAAGGAATTGGTCCCCGAGTAAAGAGAAGACCACGCCGGCAAAAACCTGGTAGGTATATTGATTGCCATTAATTCCCCAGCATCCTTTTTAATGGCTGCGTGTTTCTAGGAAAAGAATTGCTATGCACGTAGTTTGAGGCTTTTTGTGTGTAATGTGCAATAGCTTTCTGGAAGAATTGTACTAGTTTACTTTCCCATTTGCAGCATATGAAACTGTTTCCTACTTCTGCCAAAACCGTGTCACAGTTTCACACGATTATTTTCTATTTATTCTCTGCCTCCTGTCTCCCTACCCAGACTGTGAACTCTTGGAGGCAGTAGTAATTTTTTTCAGGTTCTCCCTGGTGCTGGGGCAGTAGTGGTTACTCATTGAGCACATTGTTGCCAGAGTTTGGGTGGGGCAGGGGCTGGTGAAAACAATTTCTTTTTTCTCTCTCTTTTTTTTTATTTTTTATGGTTGGCTCCCTGAGCGGGGATCAAACCCAGGCTGTGGCGGTGAGACCGCCGAAGCCTAGCCACTACACCACCAGGGAACCCCCATGAAAACAATTTCTGAGTGATGAGTCTGCCACCCGAAAGCCGTAGCACCGCCATGTACCTCTGAAGAGGGTCAGCAAATCGGGTTTTGATCATTTCAATTGCTCATGACTGATGCATTTGAAATCCCTTTTGTAGATCCTGGAGTAAAAATCTATGGCTGTGCATTACCCCCTGGAGGCTCGGAAGGATCTGAGGTATTGTTCGGGATGAGTGACCTTCACTGGGGTACAGTAGCATTTGTGACTTTATGGGTGTGCAATTTTAGGGTCGGAAACAATTTTAGAAATCAGTCATATCCCATTTTACAGTGAACTGCCCATACCCTAAAACTGTTCTCATTATGTCAGCTACTACAGCGACAGGACAGCACTGTAGATATCTCAAGTCTGTTTAGATTCTTAAAAATGGAGTTGTTTGTGTTATTAATAGTATGATTTGCTCAGGGACTTTTAACAGCGGAAGTGAGTTTGGTAATTACTCTGTGTGGAATGAATCACTGCATTTGAAAAGCGTATTTTACAGGCTTCCTTTGCACCAGCAGTGACTCACCTTCATTCCACTTTTCGATATTGTCAATAGGATGAAGATGATGACTACCTGCCAGAAAATGTGACCTTTGCACCCAAAGATGTCATGCCGGTGGATTTCACACCTAAAGATAATGTACACGGACTGGCTTACAAGGGCCTGGATCCCCACCAGGCCTTGTTTGGGACTTCGGGAGAACCTTTTAATCTTTTCAGTGGGGGACCCGAGGGGACCAGCAATCTTCTTGGAGACATCGGAGTGAATAGAGGAAGAAAATTGGGAATTTCAGGCCAGGTAAAAATGTGGCTGTTCTATAAACCTGGCAAAAGAGCAGACTTTCCCTATTGTATTTGTCCCGTATTAGGCACTCATTATTCATCAACTACATGAAGACTTTGAAGTGGTTATATTTCCTTCCTTGGGATCTTTTCTGAAGACATGTAATGCACACCTTCCTGATATATTTTTTTTTTTGTGGGGGGATAGTTCCCTGGCTGGGAATCGAACCCAGGCCGCAGCGGTGAGCGCGCCCAAGCCTAGCCACTACACCACCAGGGAACCCCCCCACCTTCCTGATTTTAATATGTGCTCCCGAGACCCTGTGACCTATATTCTCAGTGGGGTCTGTGTGTTCCCACATCCTTGTGGGGCTAAGCAGAAAACCACTCACCCTTTGGATTTGCTTAGTAATTGAACTGCTGTCTGCTGCTCCAAGTTCAGGTCCAGGTTTTACTGTCACTTGGACTGTTTCCTAGTGCCGCCAGCCCTGAATTGGGAGCGTGGGTGTCAGTTTGATTAGAGAGACTTGCTCTTTGGCCTTTGAGGAGTTGGAGAGCTTTTACTGATTGCCTGTCCTCTCAGATTGATTCAGAGGTTCTTCCCTAAATTACATTTAGAAAATGTCATCATTACCTTTTCATCCCTCTACGTTACATGTTTTTTTCCATTTGTTTTAACAAAAAGGGGTACTTGTTGGAGGGGGTTTCCCACAAAGGTTAGGGGTCCTTACAGCAACTTTTAGAGTAGCGGTGGTCTTCAGACCCTGGTCACCAGCACTGTCCCAGGCCACACTGAACAGTAGAGAACATTCTGCCTTTCTCCTTTTGGAGGTCCCCTGTCTCCTCCTGCACTGCTACTTCCATGTGTTCTCCACCCCTCTGCCTGTGCTAGGACCCAGTCCCAGCGCGGCTGCTGGGCCTAAAGGATAGCCCCAGCACTGGGGGCATGGCATTCACCTCTGGTCATTGTTTTCCAGGACTTGAGTCTGTGTTCATCTGGGTCTCCCATTCACCTCTCCCTTGGTGATCCTATAGTGCTAATGTGGTCTGACCAACCACATCCTTAAAGTAGCTGTATCCTTCAAGGCAGACATACCCTACAACTTCTAATGGCTGTTTAAAACTTTGTTTTTGAAGGCTTTTGGTGTAGGTGCCCTGGAAGAGGAAGATGATGATATCTATGCCACAGAAACTCTATCCAAGTATGACACCATTTTGAAGGACGAGGAGCCCGGAGATGGCCTCTATGGCTGGACGGCGCCCAGGCAGTATCAGAGTCAGCAAGGTAATTCCATAGCCCCGATGGCAGGACCAGTGTCAGGATACAGGCAAGAAGGGATTGCAAGGTTGATACTGGAGTATCAGCCTCCGTGGCGTAGGGGGTTATTGGTGAAAGAAGGAGGATGGGACAAAAAGTGGGGAGAAGAGAGGCCTGTGTAGGGAGTAAGACAGAAGCAGGATTTAGACCCAGTCAAAGCCAGTTGTCCAGACAAGGCCAAGGCAAGGAGGAGGAAGAAGTCTAAAATCAGGGAAGGCACACACGAGTGCGGACCGGTGCTCGTGTTGCAGGTCAGAACTGCCACTGGGTCAAAAAGAAGCGCTTCCAGCTCGAGGAACTGGGCCAGTGGCCAGAGGAGGCCAGCTCAGGCAGCAAGTAGGTCAGAAGGCCAGGTATGGTGACCAGGTGCTGGGAACCCTGAGAGCCGGCCGTGGGGCCTGTCTTCTCACCTGGGTCGCTGGCTCTTACGGGATTCCTGTTGGGCGAGGAGCTGGACATTCTCTCAGCATGACTTGAATTTCAAGTAGGAGCCTCTAGTGATTCATATGCTCTGGTTCTAAGTATATTTCAGTTTTTCTTCCCAGAAAAGATGTAGAGAGCAGATAGTGTGGCGTAGGTATTAGAAGCATGTGATTTGGAGCCACTCAGACCTGGATTCGGATTGCAGCTCTCTGCTGCCCAGTTGTGTGACCTTGGGCAGGGCTTCTAACCTTTGGGTGCCATTTGTAAAGTGAGGATAAAATCCACTCTGGGGGGGGGTGTGAGGATTAAATGGCATAACTCAGTGTTTGGTGCAGTACCTGCCTGAAAGACTAAATAAATGGCACCTACTATTCTTCAGTTATACGAGGGCTGTCTGGAAAAAACCCATCTATAAAGGCCTCTGCTTTTCATACTATGTGGCTGGATACTTTCAGGCAGCCCTCGTATTAATAACAACCACCTAAATAAAATAAGGAGGGGAGAGCTCAGCTT
The DNA here is from genome assembly GCA_004026885.1 of Lyroderma lyra. Taxonomy (NCBI): domain Eukaryota; kingdom Metazoa; phylum Chordata; class Mammalia; order Chiroptera; family Megadermatidae; genus Lyroderma; species Lyroderma lyra. The sequence continues at coordinate 73,082 of PVJL010003832.1, read as the reverse complement.
AAACAACCTATTCAGACATTTTTAGCTATAGTCAGGTAAAGTGTGATCCAACTCTTATAAAATGCATCTAAAACACACCTGTTGAAATGATCTAAGCATCATTCCCCAAATGGTGCTTATCTGACATTTCTTACAAAAAGCAGGGTAAAACAGTTTTTAAGAGGAGTTTCCTTAATGATTGAGAACACAGACTTTGAAGACAAGCTGCCTGGGTTTCAGTCCTGGCTCTCCCCTTTTAGCCATGACCTTGCACAAGCTACTTAACCTCTCCGTGTCTCAGCGTCCTTGCCTGGACGTTGGGTGTGACAATAGCATGAGGGCTTAGAACGTGCCTGGCACACAGCAAGCACCCTATAAGTGTGAGCAGCCTCTGTCTTCATCACCACAGAAAGAACCAACGGTTTTACACAAATGTTAGTTGGCATTACCGCCAGGTAGTAATTAGACTACTTTTATCTTCTTCCTTTTGCTTACATTTATATTTTTTGCTTTACCTTTATAGTTTCAAATTTTTCTACTAAGGCTATGTATCATTTTTACAACAAAGCAAGATACATCATAATATATTATACCTCTGTCCCTTCTGGCAACCATCAATATGTTTCTTGCATCTCTGAGTCTGTTTCTGTTTTGCTTGTTTATTTTGTTCTTTAGATTCCACATATAAGTGAGACCATACAGCGTTTGTCTTGCTCTGTCTGACTTACTACACTCATTATAATACCCTCTAGGTCCATCCACATTGCAGATAGCAGGATTTCATTCTTTTTTTTTTTTTTTTTTTCGTTTTTATGTGGGTAGTTCCCTGGCTGGGAATCGAACCCAGGCCACAGCGCTGACAGTGCCAGCGCCGAAGACTTAAGCCACTACACCACCAGGGAGCTCCCTTCATTCTTTTTATGGTTGAGTATCCATGTGGATTTTTGACAGAGCCATGATGCACAGCAAATCCTTGATAATCAAAGCGCCTTTGTCAATGGGGTTGTCTCTGCAACCAATAGAGGATCCCCGGCTCCAAGTCAGAGGGCGTTGGTCAATTCGTTTGCTGAATTAGTGATCTTTATCTCCTGTTAGAATTTCCTTTGAGAAAAAGACAGAAGTATCTTTTAATTTGTACTAAGATTAGATTACTGGCTGACCTGGTTATATTGTCTTTTGTGCCTTATTTGGATGGTTGTTAAGGGAACTGGGCGACAGTCTCCCCATGGTTCTTTACCTAGTTTTAGAAATGACCTTCTCGAAGTTATGGTTTTTACTTTTATCCGTGCTTATTCTCTTGATGGTTTTTCTTGAGATCTTTTACTCCAGCGTATGTTCTTTGGTGCCCCTTAACTTAGAATCTCAGGTACTTTTTCTAAAAATAATGATAAGGTACTTGTCGTGGAGGGCCATAGCCTTAGTCCTGGGCAGCCTAATCAGCTGTGGGTGGCGTAGGGCTGGGCTGCCAGAGTCAACAGAGGTGTGAGGGCTTTGGTGCCATTCTTTCCTCCTTGACTGCTATCTGGGTGTGATACCATGTATGACATATAGTATTTGTGTTCTTAGAGAATAAAAAAAAAATGATGTTTTTTGTTTTATTCTCATCTATGCTTCTGAAATTAATCAAGATTCTACATCATTTTGTAGGATCAGAGAAAGATCTTCGATACATTGGCAAAATATTGGATGGATTTTCCTTGGCTTCTAAACCTTTGTCTTCTAAGAAAGTAAGGATCTTTTTTTGTTGTTGTTGTTAAATCGGTTTGGTACTTAAAATTTTTGCTACTGTGTAATCTGAGTTATATTAACAACTGGAATGATAACTAAATTCTAAGTTCTGTTTTCAAAAAGCACCAGCCTAGTCACTAGCAATTGTCCAGGCAAACAGAATCTGTATTAAAAATGTCAGTCAGTAGCCACATTGTATTCAAAACAGCTAATTACTAACGTTTTAAATCTGAAGTTTAAGTGACTAGTTATTTCCACTAAAAAAGAAAGAATTACAATAGACACTGGTGGGAGAATGGAATTGATAACATCTTAGGGACCATGTAACTTAAGGAAAAGTAAGAAAGTTTCCAAAAGCTGCAATGACCTTCCATCCTGACTGCTGAACCCTGAGAGGTGTTTGCTAGTGTGGGGGAGGTTCCCTGGGCTCCTTGCCTGGAGAAGCAGAGGGGACAGGAGCCGCATGCATGCAGCTCAAGTTCGATGCAGAACTCCACGTGCCTTTCCACGTAGTCCTGTTTTTGTGAGGTTTTGTTACAGCTTAGGCCAAAGCGTGCTTTCTGACACTCATCAGTCATATGTTCCCATGTGAGCGTCACAAGTTAGTTGTGGGTGCTGGTAGCTCAGGAGGGGCACCTGGCCATTTGCCTGGTTAGCATCCTTTTGTTGGGGTGTTCCATATCGAAACGGGCTTTTTGTTTTTCATTCAGCAAGCACTTCTTAAGTCCCTCTGTGGTTTGACCTCTGGTTCTCCAGGAGCACTGCCCCCTGAGAAATCACATTCTACGTATTACAGTGGCTTTGACTGGTTTTGTGGTCATAGTTAATGCGTTGTAATAGTGAGCAGAATATTTTTAAAACCGTGTTGGGTGCATCTGCTGTTATTACTAGAAATGTCACAGATGTCAAAGGAGAATGCGAGTGTTTTATGTGTATGAAAGGAGAGCATAAAAATGGTAAAGTACTCATTTGACTCAGGGGCAAGTATAAACAGGACTAAGTCCTGGCCCCCAAATAGCTCCTATTCAGTGAGGGTGCCAGACAGACAGAGTCACTGTGGGGCAGAATACCACAGGTGCAGAGAGGCCCTCGGGATCCCCGAGGCGCTCCTCGCTGGAGCAGGCCTGGCTTTGGGCGGCAACGAGACTGTGTTCACCTGGCCTTTCACAGGCAGGCAAGTTGTCTAAATATGTGGCTAAAGCGCAGCCTCTGTGACATGCTTTGACTCTGCCATGCTCCCATGGATCTTTGTGTCTTCATAACGTGAGCACGTTTGCAAGCTGATTGGAGAGCCTGTGTCTTTCTGAGAAGGTGGTCAGGCTAAGATGATAAAAAATGAGATTTCCTGATAATGATCATAGCACTCTTTCATGGGTTTTTATTGCATCAGGTGCTCACCCCAGGGAACCACCTGGGAAGCTTGGGGAACCCCAATGGTAGCCGACTTTGTGGGGTGGGACCAGACACTATAATTGTTAAAGGCCCAGGGTGCACTCAGCACTTCACTCGTTACAGAGTTCAGAGTTTCAGGCAACTGAAAAATCTAGGAAACAGCTTAAATAGTACTGTCCATAAATATGTGTGTGTTAAACCAAGAGCAAGAGAGACCATTGAGGACAATAATTTAAAAAATATCAAATACTATCTTTTAAATTATCTGTTCTGCCATCATTAATGCCTGAATTTCCCAAATATATTTCAGATTCAGTTCATTCAGCTTTTGAATTAAAAATACCTGGGACCAAAAAATAAGGCCTGAAGTTCCAATTTGGAACTGAAACATAACCAGAAAATAAAATTCTGAATTTAAAAGTAACTCATTTAAAGTTACTTTTTTTTCTATACCGTAAATCATACTTTTCAAAATTTTCTGATTTGTAGTGGGCCATTTCTGCGTGTGGTTCAGTCAGTACATCGTGTTAACTGTGGTCATTATTACTGTTCTCATCACAAAACGTGCATGTGAGCATCCCTGTGTAGAAGTAGGCAGGGGTGATTGGAAAAATGTCTGGTTATTAGAACAATGCCATTCTGATGACCCTCCAGATCCAGAATGAATGTTGGCTGAACACCTGGGCAGGTGTGCCCAGGGCTGCCTCCCTGCTGGGGCAGGCTGGGGTGACCGATGCTGAAGGAACAGGTTTTCTTGGTTAAATCAAATATGATTATCTTGCAGCTTGTATTTTCTGAGTTTTGTTTTTTTAAGATTTATCCACCACCTGTATTGCCAAGAGACTATCGACCAGTGCATTATTTCAGACCCGTGGTAGCTGCAACCTCTGAGAACGCCCACTTACTTCAAGTATTATCAGAGTCAGCTGGAAAGGCAACACATGACCCAGGGACACAGAGTAGGCACCAGATGAATGCCTCCAGGCGGGGCGAGTTGCTAGGAGAAGCACCTATTCAAGGTATGTGCCAGAATCATTACACTTACAATAATCTGAGTTATCAAAATTAAAATGGAGGCGTGGTTTCCCATTGAAATTTTGTCCATGATTTTGTATTTCCAAACTGTAGAAATAAAATTGTTTACTGTGAACAGCATGCATTACCAGTGTACATTCTTTACTTCTTAAGACTGACCGTCTTCCCATCCTTAGTTTGAGTTGTGTCATTGAAATGACAACTCTTGTCTTAAGCTCAGCAGTTTTCAGACTTATTGATTGATTGATTGATTGATTGTTTGGTATGTGGGTAGCTCCCTGGCTGGGAATCGAACCCAGGCCGCAGACAGCGCTGAAGCCTTGGCCACTGCACCACCAGGGAGCTCCCAGTTTTCAGACTCCTAATAATTGTCCAGGAATGTGCTGACGATCAGGGACACGTTTACCTTCACTTCCTCTGCACAGCCTGGAAACATAGGTTATTTATTTTCCCTTGGGATAAGGATACTGTCATTCGTTTCCTGAATGCATAAAAGGAATGAATGCATATGAAAGTATGAACAAATGTGTAGAATCCCCTGTAGACCGGAGCAGAAAGACCCACCACAAGTGATGAACTTGGACTTGCCATTGGCGAGGCCAACGGGTATCTCCAATATAATAGACCCAAACAGAAATGTGGTTCCCACTTCCTTCCCTAAACTTGTTCTTCTTCCAGTCTTCCCTTCCTCAGTAAATGATCCCACCAGGGACTCACTGCTCAGACCAAAACATAGGAATGCTAATTCTTAGCTACCCTCTTTCCCTCCCTCCCCTGAGCCTACCTGTCAGTAAGTCCTTTCATTTCTACCCTTAACGCTTGTGGTACCTCCATCTCTGTATTTCCGCTGCTTCCCCCGTGCCTAAACGCTCATCTGCCCTCACGTGGACTATTGCAGCAGCCTCCTGATGGGTCTCCGTATGTGCCCTCTGCAGTCCACTCCCCTGAACAGCAGCTAGGTGAACCCAGTTATATCACCCCTTAAAATGATCCGGTACTTACACTAGGAAGAAACCCACTGCCCACAAGGCTGTATGGATCCAGCCCTGCCTCCCTTTCAAACCACATCTTCGGTCACTTTTCCCTTAACCCTCTGTTGTCTCACCTCGGCATCCGCCTTTCTGCCCTCTGAACCTGCCAACCATGATGCCACCAGGGCCTTTATGATTGCTGTGTCCTCTGCCTCTGTTCTTCACTCAGATTTGGGCTCCTCCTTTTTACTGAGAACTTCCCTCAAGTATTATGCCTTTAGAGGGATCTTCCAGGCCTTCCCTGCCCACATGAGCTGCCGGCCCTCTCATCTGAGTCACCCTCTTTTTTCTTTTATCCCCCCACAGTCCTCCTCATATACCAAGCCTCTGGCGTTGAGTTTTGGCTTCTTTAATGTCCTTCTCCCTCACTAGTGAGAGCAGGACCTTGTCCGCGTTGTGCTCCCAGCCCCAGGACAGTGTCTGGTAGGGCGCGGATGCCCAGTGAGCGCCTGTGACTCGCATGAGTGCGTGTTGGGGAGCTGTGCCCTGCACAGGGGCTCGTGCCGGGCAGGCCAGTGGAAATGGTGGTCACCACAGACTGGACGTCCGGAGTTCGGCATGTCAGCTTCCTCATTCTAGGACCACTCACTTGTTGACCCAATAAACATCCAAATATTAACCTCCATTTTTGTTAACTGTAAAATGGGAGTCTCCTTGGATTACTGTCAAGTTCACAGGGATAATAAGAATACAGATGAAACACTAAATGTAAAATACTCATCTGCATTCACATAAATTTGCGATATTGAACATGTATATACGGTGAAGCTAAAAAAGAAAAAGAAAATGTGTATACAGAATAATTTCAATATATTTGTCTTACGATACTTTTCATCTCTTCCTATTATTGTTCTTACTTAGGTTCAGCTACGTCAGTATTAGAATTTCTGTCCCAAAAAGATAAAGAGAGAATCAAGGAAATGAAGCAGGCAACTGACCTTAAAGCAGCTCAGCTCAAGGCCAGGAGTCTGGCTCAGAACGCCTCAAGCAGCAGACCCCAGCCCTCCTCTCCAGACGTCGGACACTGCTCTTGGCACGTGGCACTGAGTGGTGGGACAGCCGCCACAAGAGCCAGCAACTTCAAGCCTTTCGCCAAAGACCCAGCAAAGCAAAAACGATATGAAGACTACTTAGTAAATATGAAACAGGGTCAGAAAGGTGGGTGCAAGGCCGGGGTCCCCCGTGTCTCAGCCAGGGGCAGCGTTCTTGCTATTCTAACCTGGGTCTGAGATTTAAAGTTGAATATCCTGTCCTGCCGGGGTTTTGATTCATCCTGCTGTGAAACGTGCAGAGATTTCGGGCCCTGGCTCTTGACCTTAGGAAGTGAGAACGATTAGCGTGTATTTCTCTGCGTCTCAGGGCCCAAAGGTGGCTGTTTAAGTAGAGACCATGCTGCTTTGGTAGGGGCTAAGGCTAAATCACAGACCATTTTCTGTTTGCAAATGCCTGGCTTTTTGTCAGTGTTATATTTCATACCCACTTTATCTTAAGGTCCTAACCATCCAGCCCTAAACCAAAGTCTAAAATTTGACTTACAAAGAGAGTTGGCTGTTGACCCATTACATGGGGGGGAAATCCCTCTGTGATCTGTGAAGTATATAAACAGGGCAAGACCGAGGAGAAGGCTCAGCAGTAGTCCTGTGAGAGGTAGTCAGCAAATTAGAGGGGTTGGGTTTCAGAAGCAGATCTTTGTGTACTGTGCCTGAACTCCCTGCTAAGAATCCAGACCCCTAATATTCGTTAAACTAAAAAAAAAAAAATCAAGGGTTCCATGGTGGTGTAGTGGGTAGGCTTCGGCACTCCCAGCATGGCAGCCTGGGTTCGATTCCCAGGCAGGGAACCACCAAATAAATAAATAAATAAAGTTAGAAAAAGACACGTTTTTCTGCCAAAACTTAGGGCAATAGTTGGGATGAACTTATCACGGGAAATGGTAACCAGGTTCCTCGCTCTGGAGATTTAGCCAAGCATTCGATCCCAGGTGTTTTTCTCTGCGATGTGCAGTACGTAGAATTCAATAAAAGCATCGTTTTGAGGGAGCGAGCGGTACTGCCTGCCCAGTACCTCCCACCATGCTCTGAAAAACCAGGGTACGGACTTGTCTCCTCTGGTGAAATCTGTAGGGAGACAGCATGACCACCGGAGGTTCTCGAAGCCCCACGTGTTTCTTAGGAGTGAAGCGCCCTCTTGTTCTCCGCACCGCAGATGCTCTGGAACACTGCCTGGACCCCAGCATGACGGAGTGGGAGCGAGGCCGCGAGCGGGATGAGTTTGCTCAGGCCGCCCGGCTGTACGTGTCTTCCCATTCGACCTTGTCCTCCAGGTTCACTCATGCCAAGGAGGGAGACGACTCAGATCAAGTGGAAGTTCCTCGAGACCAAGAGGTCTGTTGCCATCGTGTCCCCTGCCTGGTGCATTTTAAAATCAAAGCACTGGCTAGCCAAAGATTTTTAAATCCCTCCGTGAGAAGAAGAAAGTATTCATAGCATTGTAGAATTAGAAGTGATTTCTATGGTTTTAGCTTCCATTACACTTTGGCAAAAATGTTGTAGCGTAAGTGGTTTTGTCATTTTGGTGTTTGCTTGAAAAGTTTTAAGTGAAAGAGCAGTGAGGCCACTTGTGTGACCGCTTGACGAAACAGTGAATGTCTTTTCCCAGAATGATGTCAATGACAAGCAGTCAGCTGTGCAGATGAAAATGTTTGGGAAGCTCACCCGAGACACATTTGAATGGCACCCCGACAAGCTGCTGTGTAAGAGGTTTAATGTCCCTGACCCCTACCCAGAGTAAGTTGGATAAACCTGCCCTTTCATCAGTACTCACTCCCCCATACGAAAGCTACTTTCCTCCTGACGCACACAAACCCCCTTTTCTAGATGAACTTAGTAGTAAATGTTTAGAGTTGCAAATTGGGCAGTTTAACCCCTGTCAATTTGTTACTAAAGGAAACAAAATCCAGATAGCAAACTTCTTCTCTATCGAAGATAATGAAACTCAGATGTGTCAAGTTATAAAAACTTAATGTGTCATTTGCCACCTTTTCAGTGATACACGTACGGTTTACCTTTGAAATGTTACCTATATGTTTTCTAATTCTTTATGTAAGTTTAGCATCTTCTTACTTGAATATGAAAATTGCAAGAAAGCATAAACAATTGAATCAGAGACTGTCAGAAAATTTAGATCTATAGTTGACCCTGAACAATGCGGGAGTTAGGGTCCCGATACCCTATGCAGTCAAAAATCCACATATAACTTTTGACTCCCCCCAAACTTAACTGCTAATAGTACTGTTGACCAGAAGCTTTACCAATACCATAAACAGTCCATTAATACATCATTTTGTATGGTATATGTATTATATACTGTATTTTTATAATAAAGTAAGCCTGAGAAAAGAAAATGTTACTAAGAAAATGATAAGGAGGAGAAAATATACAAGGGCTGTCCAGAAAGTATCCAACCATGTAATATTAAAAATGGTTTTTTTCTGGATAGCCCTTGTATGTACAGTATTTATGGAAAAAATCTGCATACACGAGAAGCGGACCTACACAGTTCAAACTTGCGTTGTTCAAGTTTCAACTGTATTTTTAGCAGTGCAACTTCTCCTTAATGAAAAGTCGTCTTCAAAGTTAAATTCTAGCTCTTATTATAATAAGGAAAAAACTAATAGTTCCTAAGGTCACCCATTATAAATTCTTATAATGCTTTGAGAAGTGAAAACATCTTAGGGGATCTCTTCAACCAAATAGAAGAGCCACTGGTGAAAAACATGAGATGGAAAGCTTTGATTTAGGAATTGGGTTTGATTCTCACAGTGGTAATTAAAATTATATTTATATGTTTTTTCTTTTCAACCCTCAGTTCAACTTTAGTTGGCTTACCAAGAGTGAAACGTGACAAATACTCAGTCTTCAACTTTCTGACACTTCCAGAGACAGCTTCCTTGCCCACAACTCAAGCATCAAGTGAAAAAGTACCACAGCTCCGAGGTGCCGACAGTGAGTAGGGCTTTCTCAGGTCCATGTGCTGACCACTGTCTCAATCCTTGGCCTGCTGGGAAGACAAAAATAAAGGGTCATCTAATCCTAAGGATACACATAGTGCAAACTGTCATTCCATTAAGAGCATTGCTCATATGAATACCTCAGCTCATGTTGTAATGGTCTAGATGTGTACTGTTTGGGGTTGGGACTCTGCCTTAGCATCTGCCACGTCCCGACATTTTGCACAGCGCCCGGCTGATTCACTGATGCTCCCGAAGGAATCCAAGAGCTGTAATGAAGAACCTATCTTTTGCTTGCTGATTCTGATGTCTACGTCTATGTCTTGCCTTTCAGAGTCAAGAAAACCATCCAGATGGGATACATCTAAACAAGAAAAGAAAGAAGACTCCATTAGTGAATTCTTAAGTTTGGCTAGATCAAAAGTTGGCCCACCTAAACAAGAGTCCAGCCCATTAGTAAACAAAGAGGGGGAACATGTGAAGGAATCACTCTCAAATCAGGTATGTGGGGCTCCCAGGTTCTCTTCGTCAGGTTAGCTGTGGCCCTTACCTTTCTATGGTGATGCTGCCTCATTACTCAGTAGCAGGGGTCAGCAGGCTTTTGTTATGAAGAACCAGATATTAAAATGAAATATAGGCTTTTTGGGCCATAGTCTCTATCACAACTATTCAACTCCACTGTTGAATGTGAAAAGAACCATAGGCAATATGAGAACAATTGGGTACATCTATGTTCCAATAAAACTTTATTTACAAAAACAGGCAATGGGTTGGATTTGGCCCCTGGGCTGTAATCCAATAATTTGAACCATATGAGGGTGGCCTGATAAATTTGCCTCCACTGGAATATTTTTTGTTACATTAGGCATATGTGGATATAACCAGTTCTGTGTAGTCACGTGGTATCTCCCCTTCGTCATGCTTGACCTTGTACACATACATGGTTACATTTCTCACCCAGTGCAGTTTGAAATGGAAGGGTGCTCAGATGTTTGGTTTAAGCAATGTGCTGTTATTGAATTCTTAACAGTGGAAAAAGTTCCTCCAAATTTTTGGAAATTTTTGAAAAAGAAGGTGAGGACTTCTTAAAGCAGATCATTACAGGTGATGAAACTTGGGTCCATCATGATGACACCAATCACAAAAGGCAGTCCATGGAATGTCGCCATAAGGGATCACCTTCCCAGCTGAAAAAATTCAAAACTCGGGCCTCAGCTGGGAAGGTGATGCCTTTTGTTCTCGGGGTCATCATGATGGACCCAAGTTTTATCACCTGTAATAACCTTTCTCCAAGTTGCCCTGGTTATTTTTAGTGGACAAGGATATACTTTTCCTCTAATTTTTTTCTGAGAAGAATTTAAAACCACAAATACCACTGCTCTGTACCAGTTTTCCTCATGTGGGTCTTCATAACTTTGCTCTAGAAATTGGAAGTAGTGTGGTTTGTTGGGTAGTAGAGCCCAGAGCCGCTCCTTGGCACGTACCAGGAGTGCATCACTGTCAGAGACTCATCTCTGCCCCGGGCTCTGCAGTGGTAAATGGAAGGACTGAAGTGGGTTCTCATCCAGGGCACTCGTGGGGCTCTCTTGTATTGCTAGGCAGCTTAGACTACTCAGTGTCTGCCTGGTGATAAGCTGTTGGAAGGTGGGAGCTGTGTCTTCTTCGTACCTTTGCTTTTTGTTTGTTGAATTGAGTGTACACGAAGTTACTGGGCTTCTTTTAGGAAGGGTGGTGGGAAGTTCTGTGGCCATTTTGTTGACATGTTTCTGGATCTCTCCACGTTGTGTGGAGGGCTCTGTTGTCTCGTCAGCATTTTCATCTGAGTAGACTGTCTTCATCACATTTAATATTGGACCTCTGAAGGCTTGGGTAGACTCTTGAAAATAGGACAGAGGAACTGTGCTAGTTCTTACTGCATTTTTCTGGGTCCTCTGCAATTTTGATTAATGACCTGTCTCCACGAGAGATTTCAGTTGCTTCTACCCATTCAACACATTCTGCAGTTGTTGAGTCAGAAACACCACACACATGAGTGCTGAGTGATCGATCATTGTTTAGTTAGGTGGTGTGGGGGTGGAGACCCACGTACATGAGCATAACATCAGTGTGTGTGTGTGTGTGTGTGTGTGTGTGTTCTAGAGTGTTTGGCTCCTTTCACCCTTGCTTCTTCATTCCTAACTCATATCACTGTTAATACAGCCAGTAAACAAAGGTGTGGATTCGCAGGCTGAAGGAGAAGGGAGCCGCCCACCCATGGACTTATTCAAGGCCATCTTTGCCAGCTCCTCTGAAGAAAAGTCCTCCTCCTCTGAGGATGAGCAGGGTGACAGCGAGGAGGAGCAGGAGGGTCCTAGGGAGGCTGACTTCAAAAGTTCCCAGGAGGCTGACTTGGTGGAAACATCGTCTGTGGCACACAGTACGTAGTATTTCAGACTTGGGGACAAAAATGACGATGGTCTCTAGAGAAGCTGCTGCTTTGTTTAGTAATTTTAAACTGGGATAATAAGCAGTCAGTGAGGTTTTAATCTTTTTATATTTTTAACTGGGGTAGAGCAGAGTTCTGTGATTACTATCTGGTATAAATCTCTGGTATATTTTTTAGGATCACTGTGTTGATTTTCCTATTTATCCTAATTGAGAAGAATTTAAAAATGGTAAAACTTTCATTTAAAAAATGGCTTTTTTAATTTTAATTTTTTTATAAATCTGCTTGAGGATGTGCTAGGATCACTGGAAAACATTTGGTCATGAACTTCGCAGAGGCTCTTCCTCCTTTCCTCCCTGTAGGGCACATTGTATGCTCTGGGTCAGCCATCACATAGGCACTGCCTGGTCCATAGTCACACTTGGTAGACGGGGTCTGTTCTCATTACTGTGAGTCTAACACATGGTTAGTACCTTGTCCTGCTTGTCCTGTTCACTCCAGGCAGGAGTTTTTCCATAGGGAAGGTGGCTGTCTGGGACTTGCAAGGGTGGAAGACTTTCCAAATACTTGGGTGGCTGGACAGAATTTGCCCTCACTCTTGCAGGGTTTCATTTGCTGTTGCCCGTCCGGTGGACTTGATTATAATTTTTGTGGGCCTGTAACCAAAAAGTTACATAGTGATATGAAATAATTGTTTGTTCTTAGATTATTGCAAATGAAGCTATTTCTTAATTCTGTGGAAAACCTAACATATTATATTACAAAGTCCTATATAGTTGAATTTTTAAAGTATAAAAATACAGGAAGCTTAAGTCCTTTGGAGTCTGACTTCCCAGATAACCACGATAAACACTCTTGATGCATATTTTTCCAGACTTTCTATTTGTAGCTCTTCTGTCTGAAAATGTAGTTAGTCATCTGTTTAAAAAAAAGACTACTAAAGTGAACATGATAATTGATTTATATTCACTTTTTCTTCTCTTTGATTATTTTGAGTGAAATTAAGCTTTCTGAGCTGGGACATAGTCTCCTATCCCTGTTTGTAAGTTTTATTTTCCTCGGATGGCCCTTCCTCGAGGACATCGTGCATCCCTTCAGGTTGCAGTATGTGATCCAGAGTGTGTGCTGTACACACTGTTGTGTTGCAGCCACTAGGTTGCAGATGTCCTTGTGTGACTGACTTCCAGCTCTAACATCCATGAGGTTGGAGGTCAGGTTTGCATGTTCACTGCTGTGTCCCAGCACTTGGCATGAGCTAGCTGAGCGAAGTGATGAAGAAAAGCTCACTAAGTTATCTGGTGGCAATAGACATTAATTAAAGATGCAAACACACTAATATTTGGCAAGTACATGAGATTAATACTCTGGTGTTTTTCAGCTAGTGAGCCCGCCCCCCAGGAGCCTGCAACTCCCTTCCTGATACAGAAGATGCAGATAGATGAAAGAGAAGAGTTCGGCCCACGGCTGCCTCCTGTCTTCTGCCCTAGTGAGTTGACAGCTCCTTGGATCACCTGTTTGCACTGGCCTCAGCATCTCTGAGATGCGACAGCTCTGTTACGTCCACCCTTCTAATCCAATAGGAGGCCAGCCAGATACTTACATTTGTTTCTGATGTATCTGTTCTCAGCCACATTTTGAAAGTCTTTACTCCACCTAGTGCCTAAATAGTGCTTTACAGCCTCAGAAACCTTTAAACTTTTCTTTTTAACTTTTTGTTACTTGCAGTAGAGTCCTAAGTATCTCAAATCTTGTCACTGATAGAAATAAAAAAGTAAAAGTATAGGACACAAAGATAGGAGGGGAATTGCAGGGAGAAGGGTATTGTAAGACTTTTTACACTCTAGCTAATGTAGCAAATAAAATAAAATTCTTTCAGACATGAATACAGCCTATCCTCTTGCCCCAGTAGCTGTTAACAATTTCTGTTTGGTGCCATCTTAAATTGATATCTCACGTTAAAATGTTTAGATTGGTTTTTCATTTCTTTGAAGCCTGAGTTAACACACATCTGATAACATGGCCACATATAAATATTGGTTTGGTTAATTAACCTAGGCTTCAAGGATATGATAAAAAGCAGAGAGGAGTAAGAAGTGTGAAGTTTTGAAAAACTGCAGCGAATGTATTTCTTACTTGCTTTAGTTATTCAAATGTTTCACTTAAAATAAGTGTGTCAGCTCTTGAAAGCTAAGTTACTTATGCCCATTTCCCAGAGCGTCCTTGATATTCTTTTTTTTTTTTTTTTTTTTAAAGAAAGGTATGATTTTTTTTGTTTTATTTTATTTTTTTGCTTTTTGGTATGTGGGTAGCTCCCCGGCTGGGAATCGAACCCAGGCCCCAGCGCTGACAGCGCCAGCGCCGAAGCCTTAAGTCACTACACCATCAGGGAACTCCCCTTGATATTCTTGTGATAGTTAATAACTTGATTTGGTTGATGGGTTATTGAGGGGAAATGGTTTTTCAAAACCTAGTGTTAAAAAAAAAAAGTTTAGGGAGGTCAGTTTTTGGAATATCTTACCAAACTATAGAAGTAGAAAATTGTAGGCACCTGTTAACCACACTTTTGAAACACCTTGTAACTTTTGTTTAGGTGGAAAAGGTGATTTAATAATTTACACTATTTCTACTATTGTGAATTTTTGTCAGTTTGGGAAATTAATGACCCATGAAAATATTTTGGTCGGTATTGGAGGTGGAGAATTTAGGTGCCTGCAACTTGTCATTTTAATGATTACATGTATAATGTTGCTCTAATGCTACTTTTTTGAGTGTTTCCACTTACAAGACAAACTCACGTCGAATGTGCTTTTGTGAAGGGAGGATGATGTGAGAGGAGGTGATGTTTATGTGCCGGATTCTGGGCTATGAGATTCATGTACATGGTCCCCTCCAGTCCTCTCTGTGTCCCTAAGAAGACAGGGATGCTTCTTATCCCTATTTTGTAGAAGGCGAAGCTGGGACTTGAAGAGGTTAAGCAAAAGATCACAGAGCTGGCAACAGAGCTGAGGGTCAGACCCTGGTTTGTCTGGGAGCTTACCTGAGGGTGTGAAAACATTACAGAAGGTGTGTGGGCATTCTGGTCTGACTTTATCTTTATCTGACGTCATCTGGTAGACAAGGCCATGGCAAGATACTGGCTCAGTCACACAGGTCTCCTGTTGAGGTTTCTGGCAATGTCTAACTGTAGAGCTCCATGTGATGTGCCAATCCGTTTGTTTATCGGTGAGGCGGGGCAGCATATTAGACATTAAGGCAGATTCCTAATTCAGTAATTTAGCCTTTATTTCCCCAAATAGTTCATGCATTTATTACATTTGTATTTCAGATGCTCGTGAGAAACTTGAGTCTCCTCAAAAAGAGAAACATAGAAAGAACAAAGAAAAGTACAAGGCCAAGAGAGAGCACAGACGGAGGAAAGAGAAGGTGGGTAACCTCGGGGTGTTCTGGGATCAGTGTGTGGGGTCTGATGCCCCTGCTTCTGTCACGACAAGCCCCCAGATGAAGCCCCTCGAAGAGTGTGTCACGTGGCTGAGGTGGGGGGCACGTGGGTTTCTTGACACCTTGATAGAAGTGTGGACTAGACAGTCAATGTAAACCCTCAATTTTCAGAAACTTCCTTTCAGACAAAATATTTAAACTTATTTGGTTGTACTTTAAAATTTTTTAAATTTGTGAGCATTAAAAAGTATGGCAAAGAACATTGAAGTATTTTAGAGTAATGGTTTAGTATTAAATAATGAAACAGTTTTATTTTATTATTCATTCCCTATTAAATTAAGGTATTGTTTTGAACATGTCTCAACTACTCTGTTGTCATTACAAATAGAGATGTCGGTCCCTAGCTTGCCATTTGAAGTAAAGGAAGCCTGCCTGAATGAGAAGTGTGTGTGTTTGCTGTTGAGATTTCTTATCTCCTTGTCCATGTCTTCTTTTCAGTGAGGTACAGGCTTTTAAATCAGTTAGTATTAGTGTTGGGCACCCAGAGTGGTCTGGGAAGTAGTGGGATTGATTAGAAACGCTCCCTTATTCCTGAGCATAGAAGGTAAGGAGAGTTCTCTTGTAGAGAAAGGAAAAAAATGGGTGCTGACAAGTTCAAAAACCAGTGTGTCTGCTGTTCTCTGACTTTGTACCAGTTTCCTCTTTTTGAGGTTCCAGAGTGCTTACCATCCTGATGTGTAGTGTATCACACATGCCTAACAAAATGCACCAGTCAGGTTCACCAGAAGTGGCAGGGGTCACCTTGGATAAGATGGGGGCTGAGTGTTCAGAGGGTATCCTGCGTACATCCACTGGGTCCTGCTGGGTCTGTCACTAGAGGATCAGTTATACGAGTGTGTGCACGGTGGGGACTGTGCACAGCTGTGTGCTCCTGGTATGTCCCATACTATGTAAAAGCTCACTCCAAATGAGCTTTTTCTTGTTTTTGTTTTTGAATGACTTCAGCAAACAAACATCTCATTAGCCTGTACTGAATGAGGGAGGGCAACGTGTGTGTGTGTGTGTGTGTGTGTGTGTGTGTGTGTGTATGTCTCCCTGCCACTGACTTTTTAAAAATTTTTTTAAGAAAAAGAAACATCGGAAGCACAAACACAAAGGAAAGCAAAAGAATAAAAAATCAGAGAAAAGTAGTAGTTCTGAGAGTACCGACAGCAGTGACAGCCAGAGCGATGAAGAAGGGACCGCAGACATGTCACCCCAGGAACTGCTGAGACGGTAGGCAACAGGAGATGGTGGGGTAGTTTTCAGAAACTGTTCACAGGCTCATTAAAATCTTGCTGTGTTTGCTTAGAGGCAAACATCAGAAATGATAAATCTGCATGTTAACTAGTCTGTTACAAAGTTAATTTTTGATGACGTAGGTAACATGTGAATATATTATCTTAGAGAAAATTCATTCCTTACAGATAAAACTTAAAAGTGGCCCATGACCAGTTCCCTAAACCTCTGCTCTTTCCACAGTAACCTCTGCCGTCACCTTCATAGGCAGGAGGAGTCAAATGTACGGTGATGGAGAGAGAACCGACTCTGGGTAGTGAACACATCATGCAACACATAGACAATGCACTGGAACCTATGTAACTTTTGCTAACCAATATCAGTCACCCCAATAAATCTAACAATTAAGAAAAATAAAATTTTGCACAGCCACCCACACGTAACATACATATACACACATTTTGTTATGCATTTTTAATATAGATTTATGTAGCATAAATCTATAGGGTATGAACATTTAGAATGAATAAATACTGCCCAGTTGTTTGCAAAAGTGGCTGTATCTGTTTAAATTACGAAAGCACATCAATTACAAATAGTACAAAAATTTTTGCCAGTATGATGGGTAAAGAAATGGCATCTCATTTTAATTTGCATTTCCCAGATTATTAATGAGGTTGAGAGGGCTTTCTGACATGTGCTATGTGTTAACCTTTGCCGTGCGTTCTTTTGTGAATAGCTTGCACATGTCCTTTGCAGTGTTTTACTGGTTTGAGGTACCATTTTACTGACTTTTAGGAATAAAAATAATAATTCTGAATATTAATCCTTTGTGTTTTAGTGTGTTACCTATCATATGATTTTAACTATCTTTGTTGTACAGAAGCTTTAATTTTTGGTGCACTTGATTTTACCAATTTTCTTTATTGGAATGTTGTCTTTCAAAAGCCTTCCCTAACTGAAGATTGTATATATGTATGTAAATTATTCTCATGTTTTTATGGTTTTGTTTTGTTTAATTTGTTTAGATTTTGTTTTGTTTTGTTTTTAGGGTAGGCATCTAACTTATTTTTCTCCAAATGGATAGCCAGTTGTATTAGTCAGGGTGAGTAAGCTAGCTGCTATTAAAAAGAACCCCTACAAAAACAAAAGAAAAGAAAATTAAAAAGAAAAACAAAAACAGAGCAAGAAACAACAACAAAAAGAACCCCTACATCCCAGTGGCATAGTACAGTGAAGCATTGATAAAATTGAACACTCTAGTTTTCCAGTTCTCATCTAACTGTCCTTCTCTCTGTCTTTTTTCCAGGCTAAAACGTCTTCCACTAAGGAGGCAGTAATTGAATTCTGCCCTGGCCTGTCCCAATACCATGTATCTGTGATGGAAACTCTTTGATAACTCAGTTAATACATTGTACAGATTGTATTTATATGTAAATTCATGCTGTAAAATAATTTTTTAAAACGTTGACATTTCAAAGGCTGCCTTGGAAGGTTGCAGAAATTGGTTTCTATTTTTAACGTCAGTTAGTGTCGAGGAAAAAATTCAGACCGTACAGTTCAATTAAAATGAAAAATTTCTATTTTCTTCCTGATTTTTTTATTTCCCGAAACTTTAAAAAAGAAATGGAAATGAAGAGTTTTCTCTGGTTTTGTTAGGAAGAAAGCCGAGTCCAGATAAGGACAGTTGGACTTACAAGGTGTGATCAACAAATTTGCAGAATGAAGGGAAAGAAGGGCCCAAAACCTATTTATTATTTTTCCTTTTTAATATAGTCACCCTTAACCCTAATATACTTTTCAGATCTTTCAATAAGTTTATTTATACCCTCAAAAAAAAAGTTTGTTTTTGCCCTCAAATTGCATCTTTAATGTCTTTGTCATCTGTAAATTTCTCCCCTCAAAACTGTTTTTTTCATATTTGGGAGCAAATAATAATCAGACAGAGCCAGCTCCGTACTGTTGGGAGGGTGGTTTAATGTTTGGAAGCCACAGTCATGAAGAGTAGCCAACGCGACATTGCTCTTGTGCATCGACGAGTTGTCGTGCGACAGCAGCAGCCCTTTGGTCCATTTTCTGCATCTTTTCTCTTTCATGGGTTCTTTTAACTGTTTCAGCAGACTGGAAAGGTACTCCCATACCCTCTGTATCCCAAAATACAGTAGCCATGATTTTTCTAGCCAATGGTTACCCCTTGAACTTCTTATGGGATGATATGCCCTTTTCATGCTACTGCATGGACTCCTGCTTTGACTCAGGCTCATCATGATGAACCCAAGCTCCATCTCCAGTGACAATCCATTTAAAACTTCATCTTCGTTGTCTTTGCAGAGGTCCAAAAACTGTCGTGAACACTTGATGTGCTGTTGTTTTTGAAGCAGCATGAGCATTCTCCATACTCATCTTGCAGTGACTTTTGATATCCATAGATGCTGGTGGAGATTATTCAAAACGGTTATAGGTGATACTCCAACCATTTCTGCAAGCTGCTTTTTATTTAATCTGGCATCTTCCACTACAGGTCTTCCTACATTTTTTTCAAGGTCTGAGGAAGTGGCCTCAATAGTGTGTCCTGGACGGAGGTCATCTTCAATTGACTCTCTGCCTTACTTGAAAAGGTATGCCACTTGTAAACCATGAATTTCCCAGGGCCATAGTCCCTGTACTGTTAACATCTCTTCCCAAATGGTTTGAAGTGTTTTCCCTTGTTTTGCGAGGAACTTAAGAAGGCGCAAAATTCAATTTTATCCATACTTGGGGTTTTCTTCACATTTGATGTGCTTCTTCAGTGATATCTGAAAGAACATGGACACCAGTAGGTTGAAATTTAGGACTAAGTAGTAAGTCACACAATCAAACTGTGTGCACTAATACTCCCACCTCTCCAAGAACTCCCCTCCCCGATTCCGGAAATTTCTTGACCACCTCTTGTATTTAAGGACTTGTTTAAGAGGGAAGTGGTCACTTGCAGTTTCCCTAGGAGTGTGGCGCCTCCCTCTGGTGGTTGATTGTGGTGGCCAGACTCCTGGCAGGTGGCCTCAGCCTCGCAGGGTAGATGTCACAGAAGTGTCTGAGGCACCCATTCCAGGAGTGAGACTGTGCCCATTCCCTGCTCTGAGGCAGCCTCATCTACAGAGGTTTTTTACATGATCAAAATAACATCATAGGAAGAATTCTAAAAGAGGAAAGAAGGGAGAAGCACTTCTACCCACCCAGAGACGACAACCCTTAATATTTTGGAATATCCATCTAGTCTTTTTCTAGCAGTGGGACTGCTACCCCAACTAGAAGTGACATTTTGTTCTGTTATTTTCATTGGTGTTCTGACAGATACTGCATCTCTGCTCTTACATACTGTGTCTACCTGCCCCTAATAGCTGCATCTTAATTCCTCCAGGGCCTATTCTCTAACTTACTCTGTTGTTGACATGAAGTGGGTTGGCCGGGAGACACCCCCACCCCGCGCGTGCACACACACACGCCCGCGCGCGCGGAGGGCACATGAAAATCTTCCTGGAAAAGGGAGCCAGGAAGCCGCAAAGAGAGCTTGCCAGGATGAGGCTGCTTGTTTCGAGTGCTTTCACACACATTGTTTCTTTTGTGCTTAAAACTGGAAGCCCGCTTTCCTGGGGGGACCCTCTCTGCGGTAAGAGGAGGCAGCGCGGTCTCCGCGCATCCGGAGGGCGCACCGGGTCCAAGGGCCCCGCGCGGGGGGCGGGGGGGGGACGGGGGGGGCGCGCGGTGCAGCCGTTCGCGGTCGGGCCCATGCGCTCGTCACCGACAGGTGGTCTCCGAGATGGCTTCCCAGCCATCATATGACCCCAAGTCCCCAAAAGCCTTAGATGAGAGCAGCAAGACAGCGCCCCAGGAACGTAGTGTGCAGGTGCCCTTAATCCCAGCTGTCCATGCTGCACATAAACCCAGCTGGCTGCCCTTGGGAGCCTTGGTCAAGGCCCATGGCCACTTACATAGACCGATCTTGGAGATGCGGCGGGCCCGGATGTTAGCCGCCCTCAACCCCCTGGACATGGACCATGACTTGCCACCTTCTAAGACGCAGCTGATGTCTGAAAAGCTCTGGGGCAACCAGGAGCCCCTCTCCAAGGTCAGAACTGCCTTAGGGGGAAGGGTTGGTGGCTTGCTCCCCACACACAGGGAGGATACAAGCTGGCTAAGGGACGCGTGAGAGACCCACCTGGCTTCGCTAGGACCCGGGGGGAAACTCGGCCCAGTCCGCCCACCTGAGGCACACCTAGTAGGCAAAGGCTCCAAAGTGGCTGTGGGGGAGGAGATGCTGTGGGTGATCCTGGGCTTCCCGCTATTGTTTCTTGGGAAACGGCTGTCTTGGGGAAAGAGGACTGTGTCCCACAGGGCTACCCTGGTCCAATCCAGACCCTGTGGTCTCCAGCTGAACCTCTCAAATGTCCCCATGGTGACCCTCCCAAGTGCATTCCCCAGGGTCAGTGAAGGAGCCCTCTCTCCCCATTAAACAGAACACACCAGAAGCAACAGAAAACTTAAGAGTAATAAAATAAAAAAATAAGACTCTAACACCACTACTTTGATATTTGAGAGATGTTGCATTGATAAAACAGGTGGGCAGCTGGAAAGAGGAACTAATCTGTGAACAGAGAAAATTCTTGGGGATGGATTAGGAGTTCCAAACCCAAACCCTCTATGAAGTCTTTAACATCAGAGTTGAGAACTCAAACAGGAAGTCAGAAAACAAGCTCATGGGATTCTCTGAAAACTCAAGAGAAAAAAAAGATAAAAGGAACAATAATTATGAGAGAAAAGATAAGGGGCCTGCAGGAGAGGTCTGGAGGGGCCAATACACATGGAAGAGGTGCGGAGAGGAGGAGGAAGGAAATACGGCCGGAAACAATGAAAAAAATCTCCCTGGGAGGAGGAAAGCCTGGAGTGCCCCCGTAGAAAGAAATGTAAAGTGAAGTTCAAGGCGAGATTGCAAGGAAACATGACCTACAGAATTCACTGCGATGATAGGAGCAAGGCTGTTCCACACACAGAAGGCAAAGCCTGGGATCAGGCTGCGATCTGGGCTTCTCCCAGCCAGCAGAAGCCTGGAGCAGGGTCCACACCTGAGATTGTCACTTGACTGTCTCCATCCCTGTCCCTGTCCCCCTTCAATTATAGCCTTCATGAGGATGTCTGAAGAAAAAGCACAGTGTGTACCAGTGTTTTGCTCTTTATACTTTTAGTTATTTATTTTGACATTCAAATATTGTATTACTTTCAGGTGTACAGCATAGTGGTTAGACATTTATATAACGTAAAAAGCGATCCCCCCTGATTAGTACCACCTGGCACTTAGGCATTGCTATTACCATATTATTGATTATATTCCCTGTGCTTTACTCTACATCCCCAAGACTATTTTGTAACTACCAATTTTTACTTCTTAATCCCTTCACGTTTTTCATCCCCCCATCTATCACCCCAATAAATCTAGTACCCATCTGACACCACACATAGTTATTGCAATATTATTGACTATATACTTTGGAGGTGTTTATGTAGTGAGGTTAATATGATCGTGTTGCTCAATGAGAATGTCCCATGTTGCAATTAAAAAAAAAAAATTGGCTTGTAACCTCCCCCTGGCTTTCTGGAACAAAAGAGAAAGACCGTGGCCCAATACCCCTCCCATCTATCACCCCAATAAATCTAGTACCCATCTGACACCACACATAGTTATTGCAATATTATTGACTATATTCCTTATGCTGTGCCCTACATCCTAGTCTGATTTTTAAGTAAAATTAAAAGAGAGCACAGGAATTGTATTTTATTTATAGTCTCAATAAAACACCCCCAAGATTCAAATTCAATAGATAATGAGTTTTTAAACAACAAATAAAAGTCTCCCTAGCACTCCTGTCCCCCAACTATCCCATTTTCCTCAACAGAGGCAACAAATGTTTCTAGTTTCCTCTGCATCCTTACACAGATATTTTTTTGCATTCACAACACATGTATGTATATCCCCCCTTTTTTACACAAATGAGACATAACTTAGACCCCTTCTGGTGTTTAAGTTTTTTATTTTATTTTTTACTCAGTATATTTTAGAGCTCTTTCCATATCAATGAAGAAATAGCTCCTGTTTTTTTCTAACCAGTAGTATCCCATTGGCTAGCTGTCCCCTGATGAATTTAACCTGTCACCTGTTGATGCAGTCAGGTGGCTTATGAGTTTTTTGGCCTGAGGTTTTTATGATCCATTAGATTGACAGGAGTTGAGAAGTTCTATGAGACTCTGAGAGGGAGGTGGGTGATCTGAGAATTCTCTATCTGGTCAAACTTCTGATTTCCGATAAAGGCAACAGAAGGACATTTTCTTCAGAGCTGCAAAGACTCAGAAAGGATGCTTCTCTCTGAGGAACAAGTTACTCAAGGGAGGAGACTTTGGCAAACAACAAAACATTAGAACTCACGAGCTCAAATTAAAAAACAGAACAAAACTCGAAAGCGATTTAGAATAAACAGAGGGGAGCAGGGATTGAAAATATACTTCGGAGGTGTTTATGTAGTGAGGTTAATATGATCGTGTTGCTCAATGAGAATGTCCCATGTCGCAATTAAAAAAAAAAAAAAAATTGGCTTGAAACCTCCCCCGGGCTTTCTGGAACAAAAGAGAAAGACCGTGGCCTTGCAGGCCATTTCGAATCCGGCTCACCTCCCTGTTCTCTTTCTGATTTGCTGCCTTTCAGGCAAGTCCTCTGGTGTCTTCGCTGTCCCCGCCCCTGGCCATGGGAGGCTCTCCCTGCCTGCCAGTCCAACGCAGCCCGCTCGCGTGCCCCTTCCTCACAGCGGTGGTCGTGACCTGGCAGCCCGTCCTGCCCGTCTGATGGCGGCCGCCCTCTCCCCGCCCACCCCACCCCACCCCACCCCACCCCACCCCCGGCTCCGGAGCGCCGGAAACAGTTAGGCCCCCGCCCCGCCCCCCGCCCCGTGCCATCCACGCCCCGCGCCGCTCACCGCTCACCGTCTCGGATGGGGTCCTTGCTCCTCGGGGCGGGACCACCTACCTAGATCAAGGTCCCATCAGGGAAGGCGCCCGAGACAGTTGTTGAACAAGTGAAGGAATGCTACGTATATTTAAAAGAACGAAATTGTTTTGTTTTTACAAAAACTGGACATTTTTGTTAGCGCCTCTGAAAATAAATCTATGTGCTTGGAATCCATTCTCCGCAGCTGCTCTGGGTCCCTTTCGCTAATGATCCCCAAAAGTACTATTTGCAGAAAAAAAAAAATCTGAGATGCCCAGAAAGGTCTGGATAAGATTAGAAGGATTTCCCCTGTCGCGGATCTGCTTTCCCGGACTGAAGTTCTGTTTTTGTAAGGAGAGGAACCGAGACGACCAGAGAATTTTGCTTAGCAGCTGGAAAAAGTCCTGGGGTGCGTTGGCCCGAGAACAGTTCACAGCGGGCTGCCTCCTGCCTGGGCCCCGCCAGGCCCCGCCAGGCCCCGCCCCCAGGGCGCCGCCCCGCCCCCACGGCCGGCCTGGTGTGCCCGTCCCCCGGTGCAGCAGAGATCCGAACCCCTCTTTTCTGTGTCCCGCATTCCCTCACGTCCTTCATACCCCACAACCCCAGACACCTCCGCTCCACCATAGATGCTATGGGGGAGGGGGACAGGGGAACGTTTCAGTCTTGCTCTTTCTATCCTTTTTTTTAAAAAAAACCCAAAACAAAACAAACACTGCTTTATTATATAATTCGCATATTATACAATGCACCTTTATAAAGGGTACAGTTCAAAGGTTTTTTAGTGTATTCACAGAATTGTACAACCTAGACCAAAGTCATTTTAGAACATTTCATCATCCTCAAAAGAAACTCCATACCCATTAGCAGGCATTCTCCATTTCCCCTCAAGCCATCCTTCCAGCTCTAGGCAACTATTGTTTTACTTTCTGTCTATAGACTTGCCTATTCTGGACCTTTCCTAGAAATAGGATTAAACAATATGTAGTCTTTTGTGACTCCTTTTCTTTAGTATAATATTTTCAAGGTCCATCCATGTTGTAGATGTATAGGTACTTCATTCCTTTAAAAAGTATACATATGTATTTTTAAAAACACTTCATTTTTTAGAGCAGTTTTAGATCCACAGCAAAATCAAAAGGAAGATGTAGAGATTTTTCCATCTAGCCTCTAGCCCCACAACTGCATGGCTTCCCCATTATCAACATACCCCACTGAATAAAATATTTGTAACAGTTGATGAGCCCACAATGACAAAGTCCATTGCCTGCATTACAGTTCATTCTTGGTGTTGTATATTTATGGGTCTGGACAAAGGTATAATGACATGTGTCAGTCATTATGGTATCACAGAGAATAGCTGCACTGCCCTGAAAGCCCCCTGTGTACCACTTGTTCATCCCTCCCACCCTCTGAATCCCTGACAATCACTGATCTTTTTATTGTCTCCAAAGTTTTCCCTTTTCCAGAATGTCGTGTGGTCTTTTCAGACTGGCTTCTTTCACTTGGTAATATGCATTTAAGTTTCCTGCACGTCTTTTCATGGCTTGATTATTTCTTTTTAGCACTGAATGTTATTCCAGTATCTAGATGTGCCATAGTTTATTTATCCATTCACCTACTGAAGGACATCTTCAGGTTTTTCAAGGTTGCTTCTGAGTTTGGGCAATTGTGAATAAAGAAAGCTATTATAAACATCTGTGTGCAGGTTTTTGTGTGGGCATAAATTTTAAACTCTGTTGGAAAATACCAAGGTGTGTGATTGCCGGATTGTATGTTAAGAATATGTTTACTTTTGCAAGAAACTGCCAAACTGTCTTTCAAGGTAGCTGTACCATTCTGCATTCCCACCAATACTGAATGAGAATTCATGTTGCTCCACATTTGGTGTTGTCAGTGTTCTGAATTTTGGCCATTTGAGTATTATTATTGTTGTTTTAATGTGTAAATCCCTGATGACATATGCTTGTGCAACATCTTTTCACATGCATATTTGTTATCTATATACCTTTTTTTGTGGAGTGTCTATTAAGGTTGTTGACCCATTTTTTTAAAAGTGTTTTTCTTATTGTTGATCTTTGAGAGTTCACCAGTGAACCCATCTGGGCCTGGTGCTTTTTGTTTTGATTCAATTTCTTTAATATATATAGGCTTTTCAAATGTCTATTTCTTCTCTGTGAGTGTTGACAAATTGTGTCTTTCAAGGAATTAGTCCATTTCATTTCAAATTTGAATTTAGTCCATTTTATTTTAGGTTATCAAATTTGTGGGACTAGAGTTATTTATAGTATTCCTTGGTTATCTTTTTAATGTTCTTAGGATCTGTAGTGATGTCTCTTTCATTTCTGATATTAATAATTTGTGTCCTCTCTTTTTTTTCTTAGTTAGCCTGGGTAGACTAGGCTTATCCATTTTATTGATCTTCTTTAAGGTCAGCTTTTGGGTTCTTTGATTTTTCTCTATTGATTTCCTGTTGTCAATTTCATTGTTTTAATGCTCTAATACTTATTATTTCTTTTCTTCTTACTTTGGATTTAATTTTCTCTTCTTTTCTATTAGATGACTAATTTTAGGTTTTTCTATGTTCTAAGAATTTTATAATTTTAGCATATTTAGGTCTTTGATCCATTTTGAATTAATTTTGTATATGGTGTGAGGAAAAGGTCCAACTTAATTCTTTTGCAGGTGGATATCCACTTGTCCCAGCACAATTTGTTAAAAACACTATTCACTCTCCTTTTTTAATTATCTTGGTATCCTTGTCAAAAACCAAGCGAGGAGTTCCCTGATGGTGTAGTGGCTTAAGGCTTGGACGCTGGCGCTGTCAGCACTGTGGCCTGGGTTTGATTCCCAGTCAGGGAGCTACTCACATACCAAAAAAAAAAGCCAAAAAAAAAAAAAAAACCAAAAAAACGGGAGTTCCCTGATGGTGTAGTGGCTTAAGGCCTCGGCGTTGGCGCTGTCAGCGCTGCGGCCTGGGTTTGATTCCCAGTCAGGGAGCTACCCACATACCAAAAAGCAAAACAAACAAACAAACAAACAAAAAAACAAAAAAACCAAACGACCAAAAATATTAGGGCTTATTTTTGAATTCTCAATTCTATTTTGTCAATCTATATCCTTATACCTGTGCTACACTGTCTTGATTATTGTAACTTTGTATGTGTTAAGTTTTGAAATTGGAAGTTGAGAGTGGTCCACCTTTGTTCTTTTTTCAAGATTGTTTTGACTATTCTCCTTTTCAGTTTCCATATACATTTTAGGATCAGCTCATCAACTTTAGAAAAGAAGTCAGTTGAGATTTTGATAAGATAGTATTGAATCTGTTGATCATTTTGGAGGGTAGTTTTATCTTAACAATAGTAAGTCTGCTAATCTATGAACATAGGACATTTTCCCATTTATTTAGGTCTTTTAAATTTTCTTTCAACAATGTTTTGTAATTTTCAGAGTATCATTTTACACTTTTTTATTAAATTTATTTCTATTTTGATGCTTTTTTTTTTTTTTGATTGGTTCCCTGAGTGGGGATTGAGCCCAGGCCATGGCAGTAAGAACGCTGAAGCCTAGCCACCATACCACCAGGGCACCCCCGCTATTTTGATGCTTTTGCAAGTGTAATTTTTTCCCAATTTTTTCTAGATTGTTCATTGCAAATGTATAGAAATACAATTGATTTTTAAAATATTGATCTTCTATTCTGCAACCTGCTGAACTTATTCAGCCTATCTTTCCTTCAGATCCCATTTCAAATTCTGTCAGGACACCAGCACATTGTGAGTTCCTGTAACTTCTGTGTGAATGACACCAAGCTCCTCAGTTGCTCCTACGACTGCACTGTGAAGTTGTGGGTAGGTGGCTCTGAGTTAGGTGGAACTAAAACATCTGTAAGCTATGTCACCTCTTGCGAAGAGTTTTCCAGTACTAAGTTTTCAGGTATTCAAGGATCACAAGGATTTGGAGAGGCATTTCTGAGCAAAGTGCAAGAAGGAAAAGCAAAGTGAGGGCTCACGCTAGTATCAGGCCACCGGAGAAAGATAAAGTTAGTGTAGCTGCTGTTAGCCTGTTGATTTGGAAACAGTGGGAGCAGGGGATGGAGACCACTGAACTGGGAGCTCCCCATTTTTTGTTGGTAAGTCCCAGCTGTGACTAGGGCCCGCCTACGGTGTCTGAGCTACGTAATCTCTTTGGGTTTCCTTCTCATTTGGAAAAATGATTTCTATCCACAGAGATGCTATGGCCATGCCTGGGTGATCACAGAGGACAGAAGAGTAACCAGGCTTGGGACCTTGAGAGGTGGTTGGGAGAGGCAGGCCTGAGCATAGATCAGTGCCCCAAGTTGCAAGAAGGAGGGCCACAAGGAACAGGGGAGTGAGGTCAGAAAAGGTTGCAGAGAGGTGGTCACAAAGAACTCTTTTGAAGCCTTGCATTGCTGGTTAGTCAGGATTAGGTAAGGAAGGAGCAGGGCTGGGGGTTGGCAATCAGGGGCCAGGCTACCGATGACCATCTGAGCTCATGGGGGAGGAGAGTCAGTTCTGAGTTTTGTCATCTTCTCTGGCTTCGGGGACATGAAGGGACAGGGTGGAATGAGTCAAGGCTGGTTCCTGGGTTCCGATTCAGGTAACTGGGCGGAGGCTACTTCTTTACCTTCCAGATGACCTTGGTGGAGCTCTGTCTATGTCAATGGGTACTTACTATGGCCAGGCAGACTAGGCAAGAGAGTTTGGGGACTGTCCAAGTGGTCCAGGCCCCACATTTGGGACCCATTCACTGTGACCCTCCTGGGTAGGGAAGTACCTTTGGCCTTTTGAGCTGAGTGAAAGTCATAGGACTGTGCAGTTCTCATATTTTGCTGTTATAGAGAAACTCAGGGCTGATGCAGAGTTTAGTTCACAACTCCAGTCAATGCCTCAGTGACCTCTTGCTCTCTCTCCTTCTCTCTCGCATTGATTTGAGGATGCTGTGGATGGATCTATCGTTCAGGAATTTGAGAAAGGGCCCCCAGCTCCTGTTGTACAGTGCAGTGTCACGGCTGACAGCAGAAGGTGACCTTTTCTTCTTTTTACATTGTCAGGAGAAGTGAGTGTGAAGAGGCAGGCCAGCTTATAGCACACCAGGGACAGTTCAGTAAAAGCAATATGGGAATTTAACTTCCATGGAAATTTATTTTATAGCGAGAACAAAGATTGTCATGGAAACAGGCAATGTAACAAGACACAGGAACATTTTTATTATTTTACTAAATGTACACGAAAACATTTCAGAATGAAATGAGCTTTGAAAGGATTTTCCTGTAAAAAGATAGAAGCATGAGCAGAAGCGATTGATCCCTGTGAGGTGTAGATATCCCCCCTTAGAAGATGGTCAGTTAGGGAACAGAAGAAATGATACCTTTAATGCCCTAAACAGGAAAGAACATACCTGGATGGCCAAGGGCGTAGGGCAGAACGTGATGCTGTCCTGCTTTTGTGCTAGACTCTCTTTGCTTTCAGTGAGAACCTACCGCTCCCCGGAGGGCTCATGGAGCACATTTAGAGAGATTTCAGTATTATTTGCAATCTTGGTCCTAAATTATCAAAACTTTCTATGAAGACTTTTCTGTGAGAAAATCATACTCATAACCGTCTCTGTCATAAAGACTCTTTGCTCATCGTTTTACTTCCAGAATTACCGCAGCAGCCTATGACAAAACCCTGAGAACCTGGGACCTTGAGACAGGCGAGCTGCTAGTAAGTGCGCCCTGTCCCAGTGGAGACATGGCGGTGCAGGGTCTTGACTGGGCTTTGGGCAGCCTTGGGCTGGGTGTGGGATGGGAGAAGAAGCCAATCTTCTTTGGAAAGAAGAATTTTCTCAGGGACCCAAGATGATGGAAGGCACGCACCAGAGAAGGAAAGCTTTTCAGGGCCAGCGGAAGGAGGGCTTCTACTGGAAGGATGGGAAGGCTGGATACGGAGCCAAGTGGGCCGGGGCGGCTGAGGGCAAGAGCCCGCCCTCTGTGGGGTGTTTGAATTGGATGAGGCAGGCAGTAGCTCTCTGACCATGGGCCAAAGGCCATGTGGCCAAAGTGTGAGGGTTCTGGGCCCTTCCCAACATGCTCTCCATCTTAGAGGGGCCACCAGCCATCCATCCAAACTGCCTCAACTTCGCCTGTATCCTGCCTGGAGCCCCACCCTGCTGCCCTTCTCCCGGCAGCTTCTCTTCTGCCTACCCCCCACCCCTTTTCTCTCCTTAACTAAACAATCTTTCTCAGGGCAAAGATTATTTTACAGTCATTGTAAAACATTTTTAGAAAGACAAGATAAGCCAATGTTAAAAAACCAAAACACATACCAAAACATTAAAAACTTTAAAACAGCCCCAGAGATTACAGTTAACATCTAGCTGTCCCTTGTTCTGTTTACACGTGGTTACATGTGAACACGGGCAAGTGTATTCTGTTAACAATATAGTATCATTTATACATACTTCCTGGACCCTGGCTTTTCGCCCACTTAACAACAAATGGCAAAGAAGTACATAAGCAGTGATACAATGAGAAAAGTTTACATATACAATTTTATACATGTGCTCCAATATGTATAAATATGTATTAATAGCTGGATTTTATTGCTAGCTTGGTATAGAAACATGGGGCTTTTTAAATTGACCTCCAGAAATCTGTGTCAAATCTGTGCCCTGGGTATGGGAGGAGAGCCCACCATCTCCCACCCTCACATGCCAGATATCATAATTTTAATTTTGTAGGTGAAAAAAGAGACTAGCATTAATTATGTCTGACTTGGAGCATTTTTCCAAATGTTTATTTCTTCTCTCGTAAATTTCCTGCTCTTGTCTCCGGCCAGTTTTTCTTTGTGGGATACTTTCTTTCTCTTCTTTGAACCTTTTTTTAGTACTTTGATTTATTTTTTGTTGCACAAGGCACCCATGCCACTTGCCAGCTATAGGGCTGAATGAATTATCCACTGCTGCTTGACAAATTACTCCAAATCTTAGCAGCTTCAAACAATGTACATTTATTATCTCATACAGTTTCTGACAGTCAGAAATCTTGGAGCAGCTTAGCTGGGTGGTTCTGTCTCAGGTCTCTTGTAAGGTCACTGTTAAGATGTCACCTGGAGCTACAATCATCTGAAGGCTCAACTGGGGCTGAAGGATCGTCTTCCGAGATGGTGTACTCACCTGGCTGTTGGCAGGAGGCCTCAGTTCCTCTCCACATGGGTCTGTCCATAGGGTTGCTTGGATGTCCTCAGGACATGGCAGTTCATGCCCCGCCCCTGCCCCTGAGCAAGTGATCCAAGAGAGAGCAAGGAGGAAGCCATGGTTTCTTGTATGACCTAGTCACACACGGTCACTTCTGTCATAGTCCATTTATTAGAAGGGAGTCACTAAGTCAAACCCACATTCAAGGGGCAGGGAACGAGGCTCCACCTTTTGGAGGGAGGACTGTCAAAGAATTGGTGGGCGTATTTTAAAACTGTCACAATGGCAGTACCGTGATTTATAACATACAGACAAGTCCTCTTTTCAATGAGCAGTGAGCTCATCGTCCCCTTCTTGTGGTGAGGTGCCAGCTTCCCCCAGAGGACTGCGAGCTGCCTGAGGGACTTGTCCACAGTGCCAGGCAGTAACCACTTGTCTACTGGAACGACCAGTGGGCCATGCTAGAACCTTGCTGCCAGTTCTGCTGGGTGCGTTCCCTCTCCTCTTTCCTCTGTCCCGGACACAGACTAAATTAATTACATTTCTAAATGAAATAAATTAAAACCAAACCAACTTAAAAATTCAGTTTCTTATTTGCACTAGCCCATTCTAAGTGCTCAATGGCCACACGTAGCCAGTGGCTAGCACATGGGACGATGCGTAGATGGAGCATTTTCATCATCGCAGAACGTTCAACCAGATAATGAGAACACAACCTTTGGATTGTTGCCCTATTTCAGTGGAAAGTCGATCATGAAAGCTTCATAACCTCCTGCCACTTTTCTCCCGACGGTAAATACGTGGTCACTGGCTTGGATATAGATTGCGGAATCTGTGTAACAGATGCGAAAAATGCCATGACGGTGTCACACGTCAAGGGTGAGTTTGCATGGACTCCCTGCTCTGTCTTGTCTGCCGTGGGAACGTCCACTTGTCACTGGAGTGACCGTGACGTTTGATTGCTTTATTTGGTGAAATTGTAATGGTCTGAGCCACATCATTAAAGATGGGACACTGATTGGTAATCAAAGCACCGGCAGTTAAAAAAACAAGACTGGTCCACCTTAGTTAAACTTTTCTGTTCGGTCTTCTGCTTGTAATAAATGAATCAATGTTCTGCTCACATGGACATTTAAAACCCAGTCTTCTAGTGAGTGTGGGTTCAGCCTTTTTACGTTTTCATCAGTATTTTTTAAATATAAAAACAATAATCACTGAATGTCAATTTCCTGGCTGTGGTGCCGTTTGTAAGATGCTGCCACGGGGAAAGCTGGGCATACAGGATCTCTTCGTCGTATCTTTAGAACTGCCTGGCAGTTGACAGTTATCTGAGAACAAAAAGTTAAAAAGCATACATAATGTTTGTAAAAGAATTCAGTAAGTGTGTAAAGCCAACAGTGAGAGGCTGTCTCCTCCCCAGAGGTGCCTATTCCTAACAATATGTTGCTGGGTGGCCTTTCTGAACTGTGTGAGTGTGTGTGTGTGTGTGTGTGTGTGTGTGTGTGTGTGTTTGCTTATGTGCTGTAGGATTATTTTTGCAAACATGGAACCATGATATGTGCAGTTCTTATAGCTAGCCTGTTTCCCTTAATGTGTCACCTCCTACTCTGTGTCCTTACTCGGCAGGTTCTAGGTGCTCACCACACTTCTCCATGTCCTGTCCCACCTCCCAGGCCATTGCATATGCTTTCCTTCTGCCTGCAGCACTCTTCTTGTTCTGCTTCCCTTGCTAACTTCTGGGGCCCTCCCTTGACCTCTCAGGGCAGCACCAAGTTGCTACTGGCCAGCCTTGATGTACCTTTCTCTCCTCTCATGGCCCCTGGCACAGTGTGGGACATTGCCCACTCTGCGGGGACAGGGAGTGGTTCGGGCACGCTCCCTGTTCAAAGCTTGGCACATGAGAGGCACTCAGGCATGTCTGTGTGAGTGCATGGTCCCTGGTGAAAACTGGAATTGTGTTTCCGGAATATCGTCGCTACCTGGGGGAGGCGTGTGAGCCTCTGGGCCCTGGGAAGCGTGTGGCTGGGAATGTGGAATGGGTGTAACACGTCACACGTTTCCTGTGCCTCAGATCATCACCAAAGGTCGGTCACAGCCTGCTGCTTTGACCCCGACAGCCAGAAGGTGGCTTCCGTCTCATTGGACAGGAGCATCAAGATCTGGGATATTACATCCCAGGCCACGCTGCTCACCATCACCAAGTGAGGCGGGGCCCTGGGAGGCGGGGCGGCATCCCGCAGCAGGGAGGTGGGGGGGTCCTCACCCGCACCCTCCCGGACTCGGCCTGCACGCCTTCAGCTCGAGAGCCAGCATCCACGTGGGGCACCTCCAACTTGGTCGTGGGTGCTAGGAGGAGGCTGGACAGGGAAGAGGGGAAGGAGGAGGGCAGGCCGCTGTGGCCTGTGGGCTGGCCTGGGCCTCAAGTGCGACTGCTGCTATGTGAGCCAACACTGGAAGATACAGTGCAGAGCCCCCTGCCTAAATGTGACTTTCTAGTATCTCCTGTAAAATGGGGAGATGTGATAACCGGGAGCCTGCAAGAGGTCAGTCCTGTCCAGCAGGCCCTAGGAGTGTGCAAATGCCGGGAGCTGTAGAAAACAGCTGCGGGTGGGGTAGTTCCCTGGCTGGGAATCGAACCCAGGCCACGGTGTTGAGAGTGCTGAAGCCTTAGCCACTGCACCAGGGAACCCCCTTGTCCAAACTTTTCTGTAGGTTAAATGATTGATTTTATGATCCAGGCTACTCAGAGATGCTTGCTTATGTTTATAGTTTCACTTGAAAACTCTGTTTATAGCAGGAGATGAGAATTGTGGGGGAAATTGCTTGGAAGAGCACAAATGAAACAAAAAGCAGCAAAATGCTGACAGATCTTTTTTTTTTTTCTTTTCTAATAAAGAAGACATTTAAACATTAAGAATGAATAACCCAAAACTCTATTAATTAGCCACATGACATTGAAATATACTTTAATGACACTGAGGACAGATGAGGAGAGAGGGAGAGAATAAAAGAGAGAGAGAGCCGTTGGGGTGAAGAGAAGTAGGAGTAAGTGGGAGAGGAGGCCGGGGGGGCAGCAGCTCAGCCTGGAGAGGAGGGAGGTGGGGAGTGAACAGGAGAGGCCCGCCCACCTTGTGGGTGCGACCTGAAGGGCTGTCCGTCCTCTCACCCCCACTGACCGCTCTTCCAGCTCCTCTTCTCCCTCAGGCCTCCGGCTGCTCTGAGCAGTGCAGCTGTTCTCAACCAGGGGGCAGTTTTGCATCCCAGTGGGCATTTGGCCACGTCTGAGACATTTTTCATTGTCACAACTGGGTGTGAGGGCTATTGGCATTTAGTGGGTACAGCTCAGGGACGCTACCCAGCTTATTACAATGTGTAGGACAGCCCCCTACCACAAAGAATTATCCAGCACAAATGTGAGAAATCTTGGAATAGTGTGATATAGTCAAAGCAATGAGTATCTGGATCATGGTAGGCAGTGATTGTAGGAATGGCGTCTCTTTGGTCACAGGGGACCCTCTCCTCACCCTCCGTCTTTAGGTGTGTCCTCGAGATTCTCCAGGCTCCAAGTGCTAATGTGTGCACCCTTCCATCTGTGTTTCAGAGCACACACCAATGCAATCTCAAACTGCTGTTTTACCTTCAGTGGCCATTTCCTGTGTACAAGCTCTTGGGATAAAACCTTAAAAATATGGAATGTTCATACAGGGGAGTTTCGAAACCATGGAGCCTGCGTGACTCTGATGCAGGGCCACGAAGGTTCTGTGAGCTCCTGCCGCTTTGCCAGAGACAGTGAGTAAGAAACACGAAGGGGGATTCCACACCCACGGGGGTGCCGAGGCAGAGTTTCCCGCTCGTGGACTGGCCTTCGTACAGAGAGGCGATCTTGCAATGCTGCTGACAGAGTGGGTTTATTATATTATTCACAGAAACAAAAAACAAGAGGGACATTCATAGACACAAGTTTGCAAGTGACAGAAACTCAGCTCAATGCAGCTTAAACAACAAAAGACATTTATTAACTCCTGTAATGGGAATTCAGGAGCAGATCTCACTTCAGGTGTGGCTGGTTTCAGACACTTAGAGAATGCTGTCTGGGAAACAACTCTCCTCCTACTCTGCCACTCGGATCAGCATTTCTCTTGATTTGGCCTTTCTCCCCAAGGAGGCAAAGATGGCCTCTGGTGGCCCCGGCCAACCACAGCTCGGTGGCTGGCAATCCTGAAGAAAGAGAGACTTTCCCTCTGATGATGACAGCACAAGTCCTAGGGAAGATTCCCATTGGCTCAGCTTAGGTCACATGCCCCTCTGAACCAATCATTTTAGCAGGGGGTGAAAGGTTCCGATGGATCAGGCCTGGGTGACTTGCCCACCCTCAGAACCAGAGTTTGGGGTCCGTACCTTCTGAACCAGAAGGGCTGAGAATAGGTGAGGGTGTTTTCCCATGGGAAGTTGGGATGCTATGTGCACACAAAGGGGTGTAATTGAAAGCAGAGGCAGTGACAGGAAGCTGCCATGGCAGCTAGCCCCAGTGGGGGAAGTGAATGCTCTAACACCCAAATGTTATACTCCCCCATCCTCATGGAGGGTTTGTATGGACAGGGCTGGGGGAACCCCCAGCCAGTGCACACACAACCAGGGTTTGACTTGAGAAATGTTAGGGTGCTTCTGAACAACTTTCCCTCTTCCGAAGCAGCCTTTGTGTCAGCCAGACCCTACTGTGAGGTACCTCACCAGTTTCTGTCCTTGGCTTTATTGGGTTCAGGGTGGCACACAGTCAATCATCACTAATTTGTGGGTTCCATATTTGCAAATTTTTCTACTGGCTAAAATTTAGTAGTGACCCTAAAGTCAATACTCATGACACTTTTGCAGTCACTCGTGGATAGGCAAAGTGCAGCGTGAAGTTTGAGTTAGCCTGTGCACGCATTCCCAGCGCAAGTTGAACGTGGTGACCTGCTGTCTTCTTGTTTCATCTCTCTTAGCATAACGTGTCCTTTTTGTGGTTTATTTAGTGCCCCACTTTTGCAATTTGAGCTTTTTGTTAGTGATTTTGCTATTCAAAAGGGCCCCCTAGCATAGTGCTGCAGGGCTGCCTAGAGTTCCTAAGTGCAAGAACACGTGTTAGAGAAACTTCATTTGGGCACGAGTCACAGCGCTGCGAGTCATGAATTCAGTGTTAACGAATAAACAATATACATCAAATACGGTGCCCTTAAACAGACGTAAAACGAGGTTCTGTTTTGTGGATCTGTTAATGAAATGTTGTGACCAGAAGCGCGCAGGAACTGAACTCTGTATTTTCTTTAGGAGCAATGGTTCAGCTTTTGCTAATTCAGTGTTTGCAACAACTTTATGGAATATAACTACTATCAATAGTGAGAATCAACTGTACTTGGTTGGGGGTAGCTGAACCACCAGGAAGGGGTGTGCGTGTCCTCAGAGCGAGCCCTGGAGGCCCCGCACAAATGCATCCCCGGCCCACTTGGCCCTCATCGTAGGAGGAAGCAGTTGGCTGTGGAAGATGAGCCCTGGAGACACTCCCATTTTGTGTTGCAGCATCTTTTCTCGTGTCTGGAGGGTTCGACAAGACTGTGACTGTTTGGGATGTAGGAGAAGGCTACCGGAAGCTCTCCTTAAAGGTACCCATGCCAGCATCAGATAGCGGATCTGAGCTTCGTTCCTTAGTCATTCCATGATGGGTGCTGGGTGGTTGGGACTACAACAGTGGGTGACATAGACCTAGATGTCCCCTATGGAGCAGACACCTCTGTAGGGAAGGACAGACAAGAAGCCAACAAACAAACCATCACCACTGATGAGTGAAATGGAGAAATTGCAACAGGGTGATGTGATAGAAACAGTCTCCGGGGACTGAGCCGCAGCGGGTGGGCCAGGAGGGACTGGTGGAGAAGGTGGTCTTTGAGCCGAGAGAGGGATGGGAGGAAGGACTGGGGGAGGGCATTCCAGGCCGATGGAACAGCAAATGCAAAAACTCAGAGGCAGGGAAGTGACCGAGGACAGCAGCAATTACTGTGGCGAAGGCGGAGTGCCGTAATGAGGCCGGCACAGAAAGCTCTGGGGCTCCAAAGTGGAGCATGCCAATGGGATGCTTTTGGCTGCACGTTAGGGGAGACTGCATTCTAAGTGGCTCTACCATGAAGGGGTGCATTATCAAACAGC
This sequence comes from Lyroderma lyra, assembly GCA_004026885.1. NCBI lineage: Eukaryota > Metazoa > Chordata > Mammalia > Chiroptera > Megadermatidae > Lyroderma > Lyroderma lyra. Next base: position 36,381 of record PVJL010003832.1, on the reverse strand, counting down.
CAAAATCCAGAGGTTTGGCAGTCCCAGGGTGGGGTCCTTCAGTGCCTCTGTGTCAGGTGCCCTCACCCCAAGATTCCTGCATAGCTCTTGGTCCTACCATCTCATGGCCACCTTTGGCTGAGAATGCTTGCATCCACGAGTCTTGGTCTCTGTTCCCTGGGACCCAGGTATAGACTGTGTCCTCCTGATCACCACGACATTCAGGCTCTCAGGGCTGGTCTGTCTGAGCCCTCTTCTCTGAGGGTTTGGAGAGACAAAGGGAGTTTACATCACAGCACATCAATGACTAAGCTCTGAATGTGCAACCTCCCAAGTCTTTGTCCCACTACCGGGTTGTTCTATTCACTTTTCTTCTCTTCTCTCCTATTCCTCCACTTGCAAATTCCTGTCCCTTCCTTTGCACAGCTGTCGAACCTCCTTCCTAGTTTGCAGTCCTCCTACCAAAGCACATTGCCTCACCACCCACCACTTTCCATAAAGGAAAGAACACAGAATGACAAAGATGCTGGCACAGAGCCCGATGTCATTAAGTGCCTGAACCAGCAGGGGTGTCCACCTGCTCTGAGTTCCTTGTGTCTGAGGAAAACAACCCCCCACTGGCTTGGGGACCTGTGACTAAGTTTGCATTACTGGAAGACCAAAGCCCCCTCACCAGTCAGACCTCTGAGTGCTGCCCCTACAATAAAGCAAGCAGAACCCAGCGAGAGGCACTCTGGGACCAGGCGGGAATAATCTCTTCCCAACCCGCTGAACATCGGAGTATAGTGCCACGACACTTTGTATTTCCTCAAATGTCCTTGGTGATACCAAGGAAGCACGATGAATTATTCTTACACGTGAGCACCATTGGGTTCTTGACTTTGTTTTTTGGTGTTTGTTGTTCTTACAAAAGCTCTTCCTCTAGGTCCCTGTTAATGTTCTGTTTTGCTTCAGGGCCACAGTGACTGGGTGACGGATGTTGCCGTTAGCAATGACAAGAAATGGATCCTGTCTGCTTCAAAGGTACAAGTGGCCAACCGTGGAGTGACTTAAAATCTTTTGAGAATTGATGATAACAAAGGTGCTATTGTCGAGGAAAATACCTGGGCAGCTTCAGTCTGAGGGCCTTACCTGGCCAGGCCATCCCCATCCAGGGAGCTGCCTGGGTCCGAGGAAAGCATGTCCCTCCATCATCTCATGTGAGGAGTTCCCAGGTACCTGTGTCTGCACCACTGACATTGGAGTTTCGTTGGGGCAAGGGCCTGGCCGGACTGGCGAGTGAGTGATAAAGGCAACGGGGGCCTTGGAGGGGAAGGCGTCAGCTTGTGGCCAAGCAGCAGAGACCACCCAGAGGTCCCAGGGGTGTCTTCTCTCCCCACCTCATGGCATCTTGAAATTCCTGTTCCAATGGCATGTAGCTATTATACTAGCCCAGGATGTCCCCAGTTGTCCTCCAGGTGTGAGCACGGGAGAAGTGGGGTCTCGCTTTGCCCTCCACCTTTATTTGAGCCCTGTAATTCTCTAGGCTTGGGGTTTCTAGGTCTATGAGACCAGGGGCAAGACTCTGCCTACCATGGTGACCTTGTTAGGGAGCCAACCTGGGATACTGCCGCACCTGGCACAAAACCATAATAATATAACACAAAATAAAAATTCTATGCATGTTATAATATTAATATAAAAACATGAAAAATGATTGTTAATTATGTCTCAGTAGGGCTAGGAAAATGTAAAAATGTAAAAGAAAATATGAAAAATGAGTGTTTATTTGAAATTATGTCTTATTCTGTATTTTTTACTTTTCTGTTACATAAATTGAGATTATTTAAACAAAAACAATAGGACTAGTTAACAGCATAATAGAACTAATGAAACTAGTAATAAGTTTGGAAAAGGGAAGTATGAGTCCTCCAACATAGTTCTTCTTGTTCAATATGGTGTTGGCGATGCTGGGTCCTTTGAATTTCCATATGGATTTTAGGATCAGTTAGTGAATTTCGGCAAAGAAGTGAGCTGGGATTTTCACAGGGGTTGTGTTGAATCTATAACTCCTTCTTTGGGGTGTGGGGGTGATATTGTCATCTTGTCCATATTAAGGTTTCAGATTCACTGAACATGGGATGTTTTTCAATTTATTTATGTCTTCTTTTGTTTCAAACGTATTTTATAGATTTTGGTCTTTAAGTTTTGCACTTTTTTAGTTAAATTTATTCCTAAGCATTTTATTTTTTGATGCTAAATGGAATTGTTTATTTAATTGCATTTTCAGATTTCTCATTGCAAGTATGGAAAAACACTTCTTTTGTGTGTATTGATTTTGTATCTTGCAATCCCACTGAGCTTGTTTATTAGTTCTGATAGCTTTTTAGGGGATTCCTTAGGATTTTCTATATACAAGTTCATGTAATCTTCAACTACAGATCGCTTTACTTCTTTTCCAATCTGGATGCCTTACATTTCATTTTCTTTCACATGGGTATCTTTTGGAGACACAAAAAACTTTGGATTTAGAACTTACCTGTCTTATCCCAGATTTGTGAGACTCAATTGCCTTATCTATGTGCTTTTACATCCCCTTCTCCACCAAACACAACCCTACATTATGTTCTGCATATTGTACAGTGTGCTTTGCTCTGGTTATTTACCCCCGTCTAGTTTTATTTGTCTTGTTTATCTGACATCAAATGCTTAGCCTCCTTTTCTGGTGACATCTGGGTCATGCTGGTATTGATCTTGTAACTGTTCTCACTTTAATTATCCTAACGCTTCAAAAACATGGTCTCGATATTCACAATGTTAACAATTCTACCAGTATTATCTTGAAACAAAGCACAGTAGTTAATCTACAGGTACCATCAAAGGCAGACTGTTAAAACTCACAGTTACAATGCAGTTAAGTTGAATACTTAAGTTACATCACTGGGAGTGAATCACAATAATAGATAACCTATTACTGTGAACTGCAAATTGTGGAAAACAGTGACAGCAGCTATGGAAGGTGGATCATCTATGCGTATTTATTCGGCATTAAAAATAGTTTTGCTTTCAGCTCTTATTTTTGAGGCTGCTATATGGGTTTTGTGCTTCCCCAAATGTCCACACTCATCACTGAAAATCGGAGAGTGAAAAGCCAAAAAGAGTTTGCTGGGACATAGGACTTACAGTGCAAAAACCTAGAAAGGTGCTGGAGAAACTGAGACAGATGGTCACCCTAAGTCTGCTCCTCCACAGGCCGTTTCTCCACATATGACCTGGATGCGATGAGCCCCCTGGGTCCTCCCCACCTAACAAGCCCGTTTTGTGACTGATGGTTTGCCGTTTGACTTGTTTTAGGATAGAACCATGAGACTATGGAATATTGAAGGAATCGACCAAATTCCTTTGGTAATGGAGAACAAAAAGGCCCTGGGCTTAAAGGTGAAACAGGTTGGTACTGGGTGAAATGAAGCCCAATGAAGTCTTTCATTAGCTACCGCTATAAATTAATTTATTCTTTGAACAAACATTTATTGGACAACCTGGGATGAAACCACAAACAAACAGATTGAAATCTTTGCCCAGAGGAAGCTTAAATTCTAAGGGGGGAGACAAATAACGAATAAAGAAATAAGAAAAATGTGCAGTGAGTCACAGTAAGTTAGAGAAAAATGACACAGGAAACGGGACTGGCAGTGCTGGAGGTTACACTCCCATTTGAAAGGGTGATCAGGATAGTAGGTCCCACTGAGAAGGTGACACTTGTTCAGACTTGAAGGTGGCCTGAAGAGTGAGATGTGCAGATGTTTGGGGGAAGAACTTCCCAGCGGAGGAGACGGCCAGTGTGGAGACCCTGAGGCAGGAGGGAGCCTGGCATGTCTGAGGAGTGGGGTGACGGGTGCGTGAGGGGGCCTGGGACGTGAGGCCTGCGGGAGTGCCGGACGAATGGCGGGGCACACAGTTGGGCAGTGCGTGAGCCTCCTATAGCAGCAGACCCTCTGGCCGGGCCCCCAGTGCCCCATTTCCCACAGAAGGGGCTCAGGTGCTTGTGTTTCTCTAGTGGCAATCTCGGTGGTAGAGGGGGCACACCTGCTGCTTCACCAGGGGCAGCCGGGGCTGGCCACAGAGGCTATCCTTGGGTGCTGGGACCACAGAGCTGACACTGGGCTGCCACCTTGAGGGGCTGAGGAGACTGTCCCAGTCCCTCTTGAGTCTTCCTTCCTTTGGAACCCTGCAGGCTTGTGTCCTCTCAGAAGGTCTGGCTGGGAGCCACTGCTTCTGCGAACGGCTAATTTGGGAACAGCACTGTGGGGCAGGGAGGTGAGGGGTGGGACCGGCTGGTCCTCATGGCCCCTGTGGCCATCTTGGCCCTAGAAGTTGACTAGCTACAGCGCAGTGCTTGCCCATGTCCTCCACATTCCAGTGGGCACTGCTTCCTGGTCCTGCCATTCCTGGGAAATTATGCTGTACAATAAAGGTTTAATAAAAAGGCTGAATCTCCGCAGAGACCGGATTTCCCAGACGGCCTGCCCCTGGCTGGGTTTGCCCTGCCTCTCCTGCAGGTCTCAGTGCCCTGGAGTGGGCAAGGGTGGCAAAGCCCCGGGGCTTGAAGTGCCTGGGCAGGGGTGTGCCGCCTTGCAGGTTTAGTCTCCGGGGACCGTGCTGGGGTGGAAGCCCAGTGAGTGAGCTGTGCCGCAGTATCCACTGTTCCCTGTGCGCTTTGGCCAGGAACAGGCTCAGAGAGGGAGGAGGATGCTAAGTACCTCCATCACCTAGTAAAACCTCCTGCTTGTTCAGAAACTTCTCCTAGTTGCTTCTCATGGTTCTATAAAAGTGAGGTGGCCCCAGGATGCCATGGAGTTGGGATATCCCCTCAGCCCTGCAGTTCTTTTCTAAACAGAGCATAGGACGGGGTTAGACACCCACCCCCCTGTCCTCTCCACTGCCAAGGGGCTTGCCACTCCTGCCCACAGGACCCCCAGGGCAGGGGACATGAGCTGGCGGTACCCATATGGCTTTTGGGAGGAAGAGGGCGAAGCCTGTGCTCATTCCGTCTCAGTGGTCTGCGTTCCCACCTTGCAGGGGTAGAGGCCCCAGTGAGGGGAGGCGGCTCTCACCTTGACCTAGCCCAAGGTGGTTGGATCAGGTGGGAGAATTCGAACTGCACGCCTCGATCCCCCTGACCAGCACCTCCTTTGTGCTCTTTTTAAATATATGTCAGTGTGAAGTATGTGAAAGGCCTTTCTCCATCTACGAAAGTGACATCTTTTCTGCAGTAGTCACCAAATGTATGTTCTGCCAGATGGATCCCAAAGACCTGTCAGCAGAGGCCTCGTCGTCATCGTAAGAGGAAGACTCACCGGCAAGGCGGTGCAGCCCACGCGAGGATGACTGGTGGCCACTGGGCCCTGTGAGTGACTTCGGCACAGGCCACCTGTCATGTAGGACTCTGCAGGGACCTTTCTCTGAGGCCCCTCCCTGGCTGGGTGGGCCTGTGGCTGTGCTGCCTCCTCAAGCTCCACAGCACCCTTACTGAATGGGACTGAACGCTTCGTTTTTAGTTTCCTGGCAGAATAAACCCAGATTCCTTTGGAAAACAAGTGTGCATGTGAATTCTAGAAGCATTTTTTTATTATTATTTATTTATTTATTTATTTTTTTGCGATTTGAAGGCTTTACGTCCTAGTGTTCATTCACACCCATTCTGGACTCCCATTCCGGCCTGTAAGGCAGCCCTTGGGGAAGGGCCTGTCGAATGAAGAGGAAAATGTGTGGGTCCCCCGCTGTGGGGGAGACTGCACTGTGGCAAGGCGCTGTGGGTGCCTCCCTGTCTAATGCTCCCAGGTGGCCACCTGCCCAGAGCAGAGGAAGGGCTGGTTAGGCAGGCGGCTGGTGGGCATTTCCATCCCAGCATGACTCGTGCTCTCCACCTCGGAGTTTTCAATTTCCGGCACGCTCATGCACAGGTACAGCCCTCGCCCTACTCCCCAGCATACAGTACATGAATCAGAGGTGAAGGTTTCCGCTGACAGACAAACATGAGGGGCTCGCTTTTCCATTTAAAAAAAACTTAATTGCAGGGCTGATTTATTGTCAGTTGACTGGCATCCAATGATGCTGCCCAGGAGCGCCATAAGCTGGTAGTCATTCCTTGGGTAGGTCCTGTGATACATTCCTCGGTCACAACCCTGGTGGCTGCCCAGACTCCATCCAGCTGGCTGCTCAGTCGCTAATCCATTTATTTATGCGGATGACGTAGGAACGTGTCAAAACTCCACTCCACGAGCTCAGAGATCCAGCTCTCCCTCGAAGAGAAGTCCAGTTGCTAGTGATCTCCAGGCACTGGCACAGAAGACAGCAGATACTCTTCCCCATCGCTGCGGAGGAGGGCGGGACTGCACATACCATCGCTGCCCTCAGCGATGGGCACTGGGGGTGGCTCTGGTTTGTTTACCATTACAGAGAACGCTGGAGTGAACCTCCTTGCCCATATGTTTCTGCAGAGACTTTACCTTTCGGTGAATGAGACTCTCTCACCCCAAGAATTGCTGAGTGAACAGAGTTTTTGGTTTTGTTGTTGCTCAAAGGCCCCCTAAAGTGTTGGGACAAAGTGGCTGATGTGTCTGAGGAGACTGGCCAGGTGAGAAGCCTGGGTGGGTCGGGCCTTGCCTGGCAGCGGAATCCTCCGCACGAATGGTGATGCTCCAAGGCCAGCAGCCTGGGCCCATGAAAGCTCTCGATCCCGCAGTGTCCCCGGCCCCTTCCCCTCTGTCAGCCGGAGAAGCGGCGCAATTGAAGCTACGGGTCTGGTCTCAACAGGCGGGCAATTGAGCCCCTAGGATGGCACGGCCGGTGACTCCGATGGTTAGAGCGCGGCGGAGGCGGGCCGCGGACCTCCCAGGCGGAAGACGCCGGTGCGATGAGTCCGATGGGTGGTCACGGCGGGGCTGCCGCTGGGTGTGTGCCCTGATCGTACGTGGGGGTGGGCGGCAGCCGGGCCGCGCTAGCGGGGCGGGGATCTCCGGAGGGGAGGGGGCTTGGCCTCGCGGACAGCCTGAAGGACCTCTTGCGCCAGCTCTGGAGGGCAGAAGGCCTGGGACCTTGCGAAAGCATCCCCCCCCCCCCAAAAAAGAGACGCCACCCTGGTTCCACAACCAGACGCGGACACACCACAGACGCCAGGGAGAAAACCCCGACCCGGATCCCGCCCACCGTGCACCGCCTGAGCTTCCGGCTTCTGTGTCCCACCGCTCCGCCTCAGCCGGCTGTATGAACAAGTCCTACACCACACACACACACACACACTTGGCGCCAGCAAAACTTGTGCGCATGTGTCAAGCTCGTAGAGTAAAGAGTAATAAGGCGCAGATTCTCGCGGTACCTTCGCGGGCGGCGCCGTGGCTTAGTTGGTTAAAGCGCCTGTCTAGTAAACAGGAGATCCTGGGTTCGAATCCCAGCGGTGCCTCAACCGAGCGTCCCGACTCACTTTTTGCCCAAGCCCAGTTTTGCTCTGCGTACCTACTCATCTCATTTTCGGGGTGTGAGAATGAGCCTGAGAAACCATTTTCATTAGGCCCCCTGCCTACGGGGGAGGGGAGGAGGCGCGCTGGTTCGCCCCACAATCCTCTCGCGTCTCCCCGAGCTGCGGGGCATTCTCAACGCCAGCGCCCCCGTGAGGCAGAGCTGTACTCCCTCTTTTCTGCGATGCTCGAGAGGCGGTGGAAACACGCGAGCGGTGGCGTCCATGGCCGGGGGCGGGGTGGGGCGGGGGGCGATCGCGGAACCTCTGTTCCCCCGCGGCTGCGTTGTGGAGGGCCAACTGGGGTCTTCTCTGCAGATTTCACCGGGAAGCGGCGGACTGGACGTCATGCATTGCGCCTTCTCCAGCCTTGCCGTCGCTTGTCACCATTTCACGAACTGGAAGACAGGCTTGGTGAAATCAAAGGAGGTCCAAGGTCAGGGGCGCCCGGGAGAGAGGAGGATTGAGTCCAGTCAGCGTGACGACCCCCAGGCAGATCAAAGTATGAAAACTCCAGGGAGGGTACGGTCAACTGGGTCTCCGTGTGCCGAGTTTAGAACTGCCTTCTGCAGAGGGCCGAGCGTGAGGCTGCGTGCGCCCCAAGGCCCGGGGCTGGGTACACATATACGGCTGCGGGGCCTGACCCAGAGCAATTGCACCTGAGTCTCTGGGGGTGCGGTCAGGCACTAGAAATAAAAAAAACAAAAAACAAAATAATAATAAAAAAACGTTACGCAGAATTTTCATGTCAAACTCAACAAAATTCATGTCCGACGCAGCAGGACAGTTTCAACGAGTGGCAGAAATTGCATTAGCTTGTGTTCCCAATAGTTAGAATTACCCGCTGCAGAAGTAATCCCACACTCCGCCTTTCCTATGTATCTGGGTTTATTGCATATTTTTTCTCCTGTTTTGGGGCCATTTCTTGCCCTTTGCAGCGTGATTGTTTTTGATTGACGTTACAAAGAAAAACTTGTAGGGATATTTGAGGCTTTGCAGTTCTGATAGGAGCAATAGAGATGGTAACAGGTCTTAGTCATTGTAGGGCTGGTGTTTTTCTGGCACATCTTTACTGCTAGCCTGAGGTATTCCAGGTGAGTTCTGAGCATTTGCCTCCCTCATCTGCCCCAGACAATCTACTCATTCTCAGTGTCTGTGACTCCCATCACCCTCTTTCCAGTACTAAATTCTCCACTACTTGGAAGATTTTGGGTTGTGAGGGACAGTAACCTCCTGGATATAACTCGAGCCAACACAGGATGTTAAATAGTTGCAGAGAGAGGGGACCAGGTGACTGCAGCCAGGGTGTCGAGTCCTACAGCAGACACTGGGCTGCCAGGAAATGTCTCAGAAGTGCTGAGATGTGTTGGGGGCGAGGACTGCCCCGCGAACCCCCTGCCTGGGACAGTAGCCGCTAGAGGGCACTAGACCATAGTGGGATTAAACCAGAAATGGCGCGTCAGTCTCAATATGGGCAGGACCTAAGTTTGTGCCCCAAAAACCAGCCAGGCAGGAGGACCAACAGACCCATGGATGCACTACCAGTGGCAAGATGAATCATATTTCAAAAAGACCAAGATAAATGAAAAAGAAAAATCCATGATGAAAAATTATTAAAAGTTTAAATAAAGATAGGTTGTCATTGTTTGTTTTATGACCCTGCACTGTTGTGCAGTGGGGACAGGTGTTTCCAGTGGGCCTGAGGTTGCCAGGTAGCTCGGCAGTCCCCTGCCTTGTGGCTTTATGAGGGTTGACAATGGGCTGTGAACAGATTGGGCAACTTGGAGCTTTACATACGGTTATATTTTATGATTGCAGAGCTTTTATTAACCTTGTCCTACTTAGTTCAAAATATGGAGGATATGTTGATAAGTGTATATAGAAGCTCACACTCTTCCTTTTGCCTCAGGCTCTTAATAGGACTCCCCCATGACACTGATGTCAACCATGGATTCCTTATATAACTTGCGTAAGGTACACTGAAGTGGAAACCAAGCTGCAGACCTTCCCTGCCAGTGCCCCTACTTCAGTCACACATTTTGCCTGGCATAAATGCCCTTTACACAGCAGTCAGCAGTCTGAGGAAATTCCGAAACCAAATTATGGCAGGCTAGTTCTCTTTCCCATTATACATGAATCACTTATTTTGTTATTTGATTCTTAAATCCTTTAATACATCGATCAAGAAGTCTGCTTTGGAAAAGTCACCAAAAGAATTAGAAGAGAGAGAAAAAGAAAAATTAAAGAGTTTTTTTCCCCCCAAAAATTTAAAATTAAAATCCAGTTGGCCTGCATAGTGAAAGTGAGTTAGTGAGTTACTCTGTCCACAACTTCTACTACTATAACCCCAGTTCCTCTCTACCTTTTTTCTTAAAAGGAGAATTGTAGAGGGGTCCGGAGCCTCAGCTGGGGAGGGGCAGGCTATACCAAGTCTCCAGGCCCTGGAACCTTTGATTTCACATCAGTCTGAAGGAAGGAAGGCTGACCCTGCTTGACCCTAAATGGCTTCCTCAGTCCTTCTCCATGTCTCTCTGGGTTTGCCTCTTCTCGGCCCAGTCCCTTGTTGACTGCTCTCCCAGCAGGCAGGCCCTAAGGCTGTAGAGCAGACCTCCTCTCCATTTCCCAGTGCCTATCAGGATGACTGAGTGGGCCAGGGGTCCTTGGGAGGGGTGCGATTCCAGAGGCCTCTTAGAGGGGTCCCACATCTCCCATTACGGGCCTCGCTCTGCACAGGGATGTGACATAAATCCTTGGGCTGTGGCACACGAGGGTGTCAGGTCGGAGGGGCGGGAACGTTACGCGGAAGACAGGCCTTAGCCACCACGACTGTCCTGCCCTCCGGTTTCCTAAGCAGCCCCGAGTAGCCCCTATCTCTGCCGCCTTCCACCATTCCTCCCTCCCTTGAGCTGCCCAGCACAGCCGGACTCCGGGGAGGGACCAGCTCCGGGGACTGGCAAGAAGCCGGGTGAACGCCGACTGGACCCTGGGCGCAAGGCCCGCCTCGAGCGCCAGGCTCCAAGGCCACAGGACGCGGACCGGACGCCGCCGCCGGCTCGGAGCTGTCCAGCACCCGAGGCGGGGCGCGCGCCCCAGGCCCGCCTCAGTCGCCTCCTCCCGCCCTGTCAACGCCACTGCGGCTCGGCGGGCGCGTCACGTGGCTGGCGCGCCGCGGCCTCCAGGCTCCGGGCGGGCGAGGGGCCGGGTGGGAGGACCGAAAGACCCACGGACGCACCACTCGCGGCACCGGCAGGGCGGGCAGGGCGCAGCGCGGGGCGGCCCGGGGGCGCCGGGCCCGGGCGGGGCTGCGCGGCGGCGGCGTGGGGCATGGGCGCGCCGGCGGCCCTGGGGCACGGGCTGGCCGCAGCGGGGCGCCCGGGGCGCGGGGGCAGCGGCGGGCGGGGGTCCTCCCGGGCGACCGCCGCTGAGCCCCCGCGGGGCCCGTGACGCCGCGGCCGATGTGGCCCCGCGCGCTGCGGGCCTGTACCGCCTCCTCACAAAGACACCACCGGAGCCGCCGCCCGCACCCGGCCCGCAGCCACCGCGGGAGCCCGAGCCCGAGCCCGAGTGGGAACCGGGGGGCAGGAGGCGGCGCCTGCCGGCGGCCGGTCCCGGCATGGAGCAGCGGGCGGCCGCGGGACCCGAGGGGGCGCCGGGCGCCCGGGCGCAGCTGGCTGTCGTCTGCCTGGGTGAGTGGGCCGCGCAGGCCCCGCCGAGTCCGGGGGCCCCCGCGCCGCGCCCTGCCCGGACCCACCCGTCCTGCCCTCCCATCTGCGGCCGGGCTTCCGAAGCAGGCAGTGCGAGATCTCCCAGCCCGGTGGGTTCTCAGGCCTGGATGGGAGACTCCGGCCGCGGAGCCGGGGGTCCTGCCTGGCTCGGAATGGCAGCTGGGAGCGAGGATGAGCCGTGCGCAGGACGGCCTGCCTGTGTGTGCCGGCGGCTGGGTGGGCAGGCAGCAGCTTTCCAACCGGCGCCTAGTCTGGCGGCGATGGGCGATCGGGGCCTCTGGAGCTGCGGACAAAGGCGAGGCCAGCTGCCCCCTGAAGAAGTCTCTGTTTCCTGCCCGGATTTGGGGTGGGGCGGTGCTGGCTGGAGCCAGGACTCAGGATGCGGGGGGCAGGAGGAAGATTGGCGAATACTCCTGCCTCCCCCTTTGTGTGTTCATAGACCCTGGGGCTGGCCTGCTCAGCCCAGAGTGGTGTGTCTGGGGAGGACAGAGGGACCGGTCCAGGCCTGGCACCTGGGCGAGAGGGGCTCCTGCTCTACCCAGGAATTTTTCTGTCCACCTTTCCAGGGCCCTGTGTTGGGGAGAGAAGGAAGGAGTTAAATCCTCCAAGCACATGGCTCCTTTATTTACCATGATAAAGGAGGGAGGCCATGACAAGAGCCTGGGGTCATTAGGGGACACCCTGTGATATCACCTAGGAAGGCACTGTAACCCCATAGGTTTGCTGAAGCCACTGAAATGGCAAAGTAAAAAAGAATCCTGAAGGTTTTAAGCTGCACCCTCCCCTGTCCCTCCAAGAATCAGGGAGCTCTGTATCTGTGTGTGTGTGTGTGTGGGGGGAGGCTCCTGTCTCTATTGCATGGACTGGTCTCAGTAAGGGCTGTGAATGCCCCCCCCCCCCCCCCCCCAGTGATTATTCTCCCATCTGATGGTGGTCATGTGCTCTGGATCTGAGCTGCTGGGTGGGCTTCCCAGATGAATGGGCAGGGAATACGGGACCTTTGGCTTCCCAAGGCCCTCCGTGCCCAGGTGTGACCCAAAACCTGGGTGTCCTGAAAGGGTGCAGCTGCCCCCACTTCCTCAACCAAGTAGGGGCTGACATGTCCAGAGATGCCCTCTGCTTTCCTTGGCATACTTGATATTGGGCAGAGGGGGTACTCTGAACCCCCAGGAAGTGGGTACTTGAGTGGGTGGGTGACAGGACTGGTCTTTGCCTCCCTTCTCAAGGTCAGCATGGCAAAGAGAGGATGCCCCTGGACACTGCTAGCCATGCATCCCTGTAAAATGGGGTAATCAGAACTGCTTCCCTCCCTCCCTGGGTGCCAGTGGATGAGGTGGCTGGCAAGGTCCCTCAGAGGGGGCATCCCTTCAAGGTGGCGGGAACCCCCCTCAACAGGCAGGGCCTCCTACCAGTTTGAGCCAGGGCTTTTCTCTGATGGATGGTCCAGGCCTGAGGTTCCCAAGCCCAACAGGAGGCAGAAACACACCCCATCCCAAGTGACTTAGAATTCCCAGGCTTGAGCGGCAGGTGGGGCCTGGTGCAGCCAGGCTTGCTCATGTTCTCCTTGGTTGTGGATGTGCTTGTGGGTTCTCTGAGACCCCCCGAGATCCCCAGGCCCAGGCTGAGAGTGGGAATCTCAGCGTCAGCACTCTGGGCTTCGGCCTGTGAGAGGAAAAGAACCAGCCTGGAGTTCAGGCTGTGTTGTCTTGTGTCCCCGCAAGGGCTACTGCTGTCCCAGGGTAGATGCTTGGGTCCCAAGAGTCACCGCCCCCCGCTGGACCCTCTTTGTCTCTCCCACAGTGAACATCGTTCTCAGTGGCCGGCTCAGCAGCGCAGTTCCTGCTTTAGGTGAGTAGGATGCTTCTCTCCTTCCTCTTTTCTTCCCTGCCTTCTGAGGACAGGCCTTTGGGGTCCTAGCTCCATCCCTGAGGTCAGTCCTTGTGTGTCTTTTCTTCATCCCAAAGGAGCTGTTTGGCCTTGTGCAAGCTTAAACCTCTCTGAGTCTCAGTTTCTTCTTCCATAAAATGGGTGCAATAACAGGACCTACTTCAGAGCCTGTTATTAGGGTTGAATGTGCAAATGAGGCGAGGTGATTGGCCTGGTGTTGACACATGGTGGCTTAATAACCACTAGCAAACAGTTGCAGGCCTGGTACAATGGACAGATTGTACTTCCTGTAGGCTGTGGGGTTCCCTAAGGACCATGAGATGCCATGAGATGCCCACCTGTTTTAAAACGATATCAGGGATTTGATTTATGAAGGTATGACCAAGTGATGACTTGGAGAGGCCAATGCCATTGGCAGAATTTGTTACATAGATGCCTCGAAAGGATGGGACACACCACACCGCAGGGCCACAGCGGGAAATGACTAGGTCTGATCAGGCAGATGCAGGAGTGTGGGGGAGGCCTGGGCCAGAGCCTCAGTTGTAGTTTCTGTGAGAAAGGCAAAGTAGGGCAAGGGAAACAGTTTAGGATTGGCTAGATTGAATAATTCTGGCTCTGGGATAATCTAGGGCAGGGGAAATACTGGCTTGGTGTGTGAGGTAGGTAAGAAGGTGGATGGGGACTTAGCCTCGGATCAGCCGGCCTGGGGTAAGGCAGGTTCTAGGCAAACAAGCTGGTGTGCAAGAGAGAGGTAAACACTTTGGCTGATGTTTGGCCCTGTGATTAGTGGATGTCAAATAGCCATACAGAATCTAAGAAAACACAGTTGGAACTTTGCCTCCTGCCTGTCAGAGTGGGCCTGTCTATCCACTGGCCATCTTTGTGCTTGAATCTAGTACCGAGTGTGGCAAAGACTGGCAGGAGCAGGAGGGGTGGTCCAGGCCATCAGAGGCATTTGCTTTTTGCTGAGGGGTCTGCTGGAGGTGGGCAAATGCATAAGTCCAAGCGACATCTAAGCAAGGCCTAAGGAGACAGGAGAAGGTACTGTCCCTAGTCTGGGTGGCTGCTGATTTGTTTGCTACCTGTTGTGCTGCACAGAGGGGCAGGTGGTACGTGGGACTTCTACTTTTGCTCAGGGCCCAGTTTGTAAGCCGGTTCAGGGATAGGAATCTCCGCTAGCCAAGGTCACAGAGATGGGGAGGCCCAGAGTCTGCAGAAACTGATCTCACGGGCCCCTCTCTCGGATGCAGTCTCCCTCCCAACCCCTGTTGTACTCCCTGAAGCCTGGCCTCCTCTGCTGACTCCACCGGCCTAGGGCCCTGCCTTGCTCAGCACTGAGCCAGTCCCAGCCCTGCCGGGCATCCTGTCCCCCATAGCTCTCCCCATAAATTTCCAGGAGAAGATTGATTGGCTGTGAGGAAGGGGTGACAGATCTTACAAATGTGAGTCCCAAGTCAGCCCTCTTGCTGGAGTGGTGGGTGGACATGTCACCCCAAACAAGTCTGTCATGTGCATGTGTCCCTAATCTAGAAGAGTGTTAGGGACAAGGTTCACTCACAGAGTCCAGGAGAGAGAGACAGTTATCCAGGTCCACGTCTGGTTGTTCTTAGCTATCGAGACCTCAGGCCCCAGCAGGCTGGACTCCAGGGGCTGAAGTTCATATCATGGTGACTGTGCACCTCGCTCCCAGTGTCCTGAGCTGCCTGCACCGTCCATGAGGCCACAGGTGGTGATCTGGGCCCTAGCTCTCCTGGAGTCTAGCCCTCACCCCTCTACCATTGCTAAGAGACAGCTTCTGGCTGCCTGGGGCGACCCTCCAACCTCCTGACCCCAGGCTCCATGACGCTGCATTTTCAGGTTTTCCCCTGGATCATGACTGTTGCCCTGCCTCTTGCAGCCATCCCTGGGCTCAGAGGGCCTGACTGGGCTGCCCTGGGGACCTCAGGGGGTTTTGCTCCTCAGCCTCGGTCCTGCCTCAAGTTGTCAGGCGCGGACTAACACCTCCTTGCACCTTGAACTCCGGGCTCCTTCTAGTGGCCACTGTGACCTGGGCAGGGCCTTCAGGCTGTTCCCCACTCACCTGGCAGCTTCCCTGAGTGCCTGGGGTGGAGCTTCCAGCCCCCTGTCATCATCAGTGACACCAGGCAGGTTGTCTGGAGTATTGATCGCCTCTGGAAGCCGGATCTGCATGTTGTGCTTCATCAGGCTCATGCCCTCTCAGGAGTATTTGATGACTCTTTGGACCAGGAAAGAAAGATGCTCACTGGTCTAAAAGTGCCCGGTCATCTCTTGCCCACTTAAGCAGACCACCTTGGCCCGAGGGACTCTTCGGCGTGAAAGAACACAGGTCACCCCCCCAGTTAAAGTGCAGGCACAGCGCTCTGACTGCCCTCCAAAACACTCCCAAGACCCCTGTATCCCGTGTCGGTCTCTCTGCAAGCACACAGTCCTCCCAGCCCATTGTCACACGCCCCTCACCTCCCACTCACCCCGTCACATGAATGTCTGCTACAGACTGCCACTTTCCTCAGATGTCCCGACCACCCTCAGAGAAGCACCCACTGGCTCCATTGTACTGATGGGTAAGCTGAGGCCTAGGATGGAATGGTGTGCCTGGCAGTGTGGGCTCCACGAGTGCCTTCACGAGCCCCTTTCTCCCGCCTGTGCCTGGATCCTGGGGTGGTGCATTGGGTGGGGGTGAGGCCTGCTATCCCCGAGGGGCCTGGGGCTGGTTGTCCGAGCTGGTGGGATGCGCAGCCAAAAGGCATCTAGCCCAGAGGCCCTGAGCAGAGGCCCCTGACCCTGGCCTCCCTCTTGCTCCAGGTTCACTGTGTGTGGGCCCTTGCTGCCCTAGATGTGGGCATTTCTGGGGCAGCTGTGGGGTGCCCTCAGGAGTGAGGCTATTTGGGGGACGTATTGTCAGGGGCTTTGTTGAGAGGCAGAGCTGGGCTGGCAGCTGTCCAGCCATCTGCTCCTAAAGAGTACCAGACACAAGTCCCAGAGGCAGAAGTATTCTGGCCAAGGCAGGGCCCGAAGAGAGGAAGGCGGTAGGTGACGCCTTCACCTGCGGACGACGTGTGGGCCTGGCGTTCTCGGCCAGTGTGGGTGAGGACCGTGGCCTGTGTGAGGGCTCCATCCGTGGGGAAGGCCTCCGGGCAGGGGCGGGTGTTGATTGGGCCCTGTTCTGCCTGAGCCCTGTCCTGGGAGCTGAGGATGCAGGGAAGCAGGGTGTGATTTCCCTGACTGATGGGGCCTCCGGCCTCAGGTTTAACATGTGCTTCGGAGACTCCACGGCGCGGGAAGACGTGCTCCAGCCGCGCTGGGCCCTCGCTGCCTGTGAACTTCCCACCCAGCACCCTCCAGAGGAGAAGCCTCTTCTGGTTTGCATAACCCCACCCCTCCCAGGGTATCTCCAGGCCAGCAGCCAGGGTCTCTGTGAGGTGCACAAAGCCAGTGGCCTCACCTGTCAGAGGGAATGGCCCCTTGGCTGTCATTCTGTTTGTTTAGTCCTTCCCCTCCTGACCTAGCAGAATGCATCACTCCCGTTTTATGGATGAGAAATCTGATGCTCAGGGAGGCTGGCCTTCCAGGCTACGTGAGTGTCCAGTGCAGAGGCTGGCTGGCACTTCTCTGACCTGGGACTGTTGAGGCTCTGATGGCATCCTAGGGTGGTCAGACTTGCTATAGGGTCATGGGTGGTGTTTCTCTGCTAGTCCCTTGAATCTCTTGGGAGCTGTCACTGGGGGTTTTTGACTCCCTGTTAGTCACTGTTGGATCACCTGATCTCGACAGTCATTGCAGAAGGGGTTTCACCCTGAAGCTCACGACTCTAAATGCCAAGCAGGCACTCCACTCCGATGGACCAATTCACTCATTAAGCCGTATTTATTGAGCACCTACTGTGTGTCAGGCCCTGTGTGGGATTCTGGGGACACAGTCTAGAGCCAGAGCCAGCACCCCCGCAAGGGAAATTGCTTCTACAGTAGGGGCTGGGGAGGAAAGAGAGGTGGGAGTGGAGGACGGAGGCCCCATTGGGGACACCCCGGGGAGGGTCCCCTGGGGAAGGAGCTGCTGGGCTGAGGTCTGAAGCCTATAGGAGTGAATGGGCTAAGAGAGGTGGGGAGAGCATCCTGCCAGGGACCGGTAGGGACCACAGCAGGTGTAGAGGCCAAGGTAGGTTATGTGGGGGGAATGGGGCAGAAGAGATGTTGGGGGCTGGTGCCACTTTGATGAGTTTTGTCCTTATCCTAAGAAGTGAGAGGGGGCCAGAGGGCTTTCACTCTCTTTTCTGCAGCTGTGTGTGTTGAGAGCCAGCAGAGAGAGCCCAGTTTCCAGGGCAACAGTAGAAGGTGCCAGGCAGTGGGAGGGTGAGGAGGCGATGTTACTGTGTACGGGAAAAGGGTCGTCATTTTCTCCCTGAGAAAAAAGCCTCAGGTTTTCTGTCTGTATAATGGGCCCTGGCTTCTCTATACTTGAAGGGTTGCAGGGATAGTAGGGGTGGGCAGCCAAGTGCAAGGACCTTGCCTGGTTCTGGGAAGACCAGGGCACACCGGGGCAGGCTTTTCACCTTCAGCTGAGAAGTATAATGAAGTGGGTACTGCAAACCCATGGGGCTGGGCACAGTGGCTCCTCACTCACACTGGCCAGCGTGATGCTCTGCACTGGTCTCTGACACTGTGCACAGTAGAAACTTTATGTGTTGGTTTAGTGAGAGCTGAGTCCACCAGAGGACTGGGGTAGGTCCTGACTCTGCCACTTACTGGCTGTGTGACCGTGGGCTGATCACTTGACCTCTCTGAGCCTCAGTTTCATCATCTGGTTACGGCATCTACCTCCTGCAATGGCTTCCCACTTAACGCTTGGGATAAACCTGAATTCCACACAAGTGTGATCAGACCCAACCTGCGTTTCCAGCTCCATCTGGACATTGGCCTTCAGGCCTGTTTTGTTATCTCCACTCCACTCGGGATTTGCATAAAGCCGACCTACTCCCCGCTCAGCCTGTGAGTTCCGCAGAGCAGGCTGTCTATCTGTCTTACTTAGCGTGCCTCGCAGCACCGCGCGTGGCACAGGGTAGCTACTCAGTAAATCTATGTTGAGTGAGAAAAGCTCCTCCCCTCCGGGGCTGAGGCCTGTGTTTGTCAAACCCTGGGGAGGGCAGGTGGGGAGCCCAGCAGGACTCCAGCAGGAGGCCAACAGACATAGGAGTGCAGAATTCTCCACTGAACTGAGGCCCCAAGGCCAAGAGGCAGCAGCTTGGAGGGGCCAAGGGGAGTTGTTGGTGGGCTCACTCCCAGCCCTGCCAGAGATGGGGTCAGGTCCTAGTTTCTGGTGTACAGGGTGGTGCTGGGGGCTACAACTGCCTGGAGTCCATATGGGTCCTCCTTGGCTCCGCCATACCCATCTCAAGTTGTGGCCTTGCCCTTGGCCATGGCCACCTTGGCTGGCCTTGATCCCACCTTGGCAAGGCCTGTGCTCAAGCTGTGGGGAGGGCTCCAGTGCCCCTGCCCCCACCACTGCTTTCTACCCAAAGGTGAGGTGAACACCTCTCAGGCTCCTCTCCTGACGGCTGCCTGCAGTGGGAAACTGGAGCAGCACACAGAGCGTCGTGGCGTCATCTACAGCCCGTCCTGGCCCCTCAACTACCCACCGGGCACCAATTGCAGCTGGTACATCCAGGGCGACCGTGGAGATATGATCACCATCAGGTATGGGGCCCTAGGGGGTATCAGAGGGAACCTAAATGTGTGTGAGTGTGTGCACATGTGATGGTGCATGTGTGTGAACAGGTGTGGAGAGCATGTGTGACTGCATGTTTGCATGTATGTATGTGAGCACATGTATGAGCAGGTGCAGATAGCAGATGTGTAAATGTGTATGTGTGTAAGCACATATATGATTGTGTATGTGCATGAACCCACATCTGAGCAGGTATAAAGGACATGTGTGTGTGTGAGCACATGCATGTGCATGAGCACATGTCTGAGTAAGTTCAGAGGGCACATGTGTGAGCAGGTGTGTGTGTGGGTGCCTGTGTGAGGGTCTACATACGAACATGTGTGAGCTGTAAGCATGTGAGTGCATGTGACTTGTGTGAGCATGTGGGTGTGCACTGCTCCCCACGTCTCTGCAGGCTGGCTGCATGGAGCTGAGCCTCTCTCAGGGACTGTGGGGGACTGTCAATTACCTCAGGCCTGCCAGATAGAGGAGCTCTGGGGCCTGGGGGGCATGGTCGAGCTGTCTCTGAGGTGGCTGAGGTGTTTACTTTGTCCTGCAGTGGTGGCTTGAAGTCAAGTTGGCACGAATCACAGAGAAGGGTTTTCCTAGGGGCCTTGGGACAGTCTCTGCAGGAGAGGGAACCAGGCAGAAGCCCAGGCTCTTGAGCTGCAGGGACATGCGAAGGGAAATGGGAGAGGCAACCAGGTGGTAGAACTGAGGCTGGAACCCCTGGTCTGGGGTGACCATGGGGATATTTGGCTGGGGAGTCACTCCCCTAAGTGCCAGTGCCCAGAAGCCCCCTGCCCCTTCCTCCATAACTCCAAAGCATGGGATGTGATGACACAATCAGGGTCTGGCCTAGTGTCTGCCTGTTTCCCCGTGGCTACAGTTTCCCTCTCTTCAAAGACTCCAGGCCCTGTGGCCTGCTCACCCCACAGCCTGGGCCTGAGGGTCCATGGTCAGTATTTCTCCCCAGATGACAAGCTGCCACCTGGCCTCAGCCCCATGGGAATGCAGGCTTGTGAGTTTATGAAGGGTCTATCCCAGTGGACCCAACACGGGGTGGGATCTGGACCCTTGGGCCTTTCCCCTCAGGGGAGGTATCAGAGGACAGGGTTGCCCACAATGAGGCTCCTGTCTGTACCTCCACTTTGGCTTTGGTGGGGGTGGGGTTGCTGTGTGTGTGCTGACAAGAGGGTGCCCAGGGAGGAGGCAAGGCCTTCCCAGAGCTGCAGGGGGCTGATGTGAAGGATGCTGTCCACAGTTGTCTTGATTCTTCCTTGAACTGCCCTCAGACTCCTGGGTGGCTGGGAGTGGAGGAGAGGAGTGGCAGGGTGGGGCTGGCCATCCTCGGCAGAAGCTCAGGCCTGACCATTGCCTGCTGGTCCTTAGCCACATCTGTAGTCCTCTCCACCCCCGCAGCTTCCGCAACTTTGACGTGGAGGAGTCCCATCAGTGCTCCCTGGACTGGCTCATGCTGGGCCCAGCCGCCCCGCCCCGCCAGGAGGCCTTCCGGCTCTGCGGCTCTGCCATCCCGCCCGCCTTCATTTCTGCCCGGGACCATGTCTGGATCTTCTTCCACTCAGATGCCTCCAGCTCTGGCCAGGCCCAGGGCTTCCGTCTCTCCTACATCCGAGGTGACAATGGCAGCAGGGGAACTTGGGGCACCAGAGGGCACTCAGTGCACCATGTGGGGCTCCCAGGACCAGAGCAGCACCCTCCACCAGCCCATTCCTGTCAGAGTCTCCCCCAGCAGCCCCAGCACAGTGGTGGGACCAGGACTGATCATACTGCTACCTCGGGGTGTCTTTGGAGCCCCTCAAGTTCACTGACTCCACTTCACAGACTTTGCTAGAATGGGGGCTCATCCCTTACCCCCAGCTCAGGTTAGGGACTGAGCCTACCCTGGCATTCCAGGGGTGTCTCTGTTTCTCAGGTGGCCACAGGGAGGCCGGGGCCCTTCTCCGTTGTCCCTGCCTTGGTGCTGGCACCTGCAGAGGCCCTGCTGGGATGGGAGATCTGCCCTGCCCGGTCCTGGCCCCAGGCCCCACGCTGGAGTGAGGCTCTGCTCTGCCCTGACTGCCTTCCCCCAAACTCTTCATCCTGCAGGGAAGCTGGGCCAGGCCTCCTGCCTATCTGATGAGTTCCGCTGTGACAACGGCAAGTGCCTGCCAGGCCCATGGCAGTGCAACACCTTGGATGAGTGTGGCGACGGCTCCGATGAGGGCAACTGCTCTGCCCCTGCCTCTGAGCCGCCGGGGAGCCTGTGCCCTGGGGGCACCTTCCCCTGCAGCGGGGCACGGTCCACGCGCTGCCTGCCCGTAGAACGGCGCTGCGACGGCACGCAGGACTGCGGCGATGGCTCGGATGAGGCCGGCTGCCCTGACCTGGCCTGCGGCCGGCGGCTGGGCAGCTTCTATGGCTCCTTCGCCTCCCCAGACCTGTTTGGCGCGGCCCGCGGGCCCTCGGACCTGCACTGCACGTGGCTGGTGGACACACAGGAACAGCGACGTGTGCTGTTGCAGCTGGAGCTGCGGCTGGGTTATGATGACTATGTGCAGGTGTACGAAGGCCTAGGCGAGCGTGGGGACCGCCTGCTGCAGACCCTGTCCTACCGCAGCAACCACCGGCCCGTGAGCCTCGAGGCTGCCCAGGGCCGCCTCACCGTGGCCTACCACGCCCGAGCTCGCAGCGCTGGCCATGGCTTCAATGCCACCTACCAGGTGAAGGGCTACTGCCTCCCGTGGGAGCATCCGTGTGGAAGCAGCAGCGAGGGTGACGCGGAGGACACGGGCGAGCAGGGCTGCTTCACGGAGCCACAGCGCTGCGATGGCTGGTGGCACTGTGCCAGCGGCCGAGATGAGCAGGGCTGCCCCACCTGCCCGCCCGACCAGTACCCCTGCGAGGGTGGCAGCGGCCTGTGCTACTCTCCTGCCGACCGCTGCAACAACCAGAAAAGCTGCCCCGATGGCGCTGACGAGAAGAACTGTTTCTCCTGCCAGCCCGGGACCTTCCACTGTGGCACCAACCTGTGCATCTTCGAGACGTGGCGCTGCGACGGCCAGGAGGACTGCCAGGACGGCAGCGACGAGCACGGCTGCCTGGCCGCCGTGCCCCGCAAGGTCATCACCGCCGCCCTCATCGGCAGCCTGGTCTGCGGCCTGCTGCTCGTCATTGCCCTGGGCTGCGCCTTCAAGCTCTACTCGCTGCGCACGCAAGAGTACAGGTGGGTGGGTGGTGCCCGGCTGCTGCCTGGTGCCCGGGCTCACGGGCCAGGAGCCTCGGTTTCTTTGCAACTCTGAAGAGAGGCCTTGGGCTCTCTGTTTCTGCGGTTGTGGGTGCTTGTCAGCTGGGGCTCGTGGCCACCCACATGGGAGTCCAGACATCTTTGGATGTCCGGAGGGAGCACTGGGGCCCCACATCCTGCGGTGAACTCCCGCACAGGGCGCACGGGAGGCGGGAAGTGTGGGGTGCTGGCCAGCCCTGCCATGCTGCCCTTTCGCTCATGGCTTTCAGGGCCTTTGAGACCCAGATGACGCGCCTGGAGGCTGAGTTTGTACAGCGGGAGGCACCCCCGTCCTACGGGCAGCTCATCGCGCAGGGCCTCATTCCGCCTGTGGAGGACTTTCCTGTCTACAGTGCATCCCAGGTGAGCAGCAGAGGGCATGAGACCCCACAGGTCCCGGGCTCCTGGCTGGATCCCAGAGAATGCCTGAGACAGGGAGCCTGAGGGGCAGGTTGGGCGGCGTGAGGCCAGGCTGGACAAGGGAGGTGGGAGGTGAGGACGGGGCAGGGTGACACGGTGGGCCATGGCCAGGTGCAGAGGACAAGTTGGTGTCTTGGGGTCTTGGGTCCCTTGGGGGTCGTGCTGACCTCTGCTCCCTCAGCTGCCGCCCCACCCTCCAGGCCTCGGTGCTGCAGAACCTTCGGACGGCCATGCGGCGACAGATGCGCCGACACGCCTCCCGCCGAGGGCCCTCCCGCCGTCGCCTCGGCCGCCTCTGGAACCGGCTCTTCCACCGGCCGCGGGCACCGCGTGGACAGATCCCGCTGCTGACGGCGGCACGTACCTCACAGACAGTACTGGGTGACGGGCTCCTGCAGCCCGCCCCAGGGGTGGCCCCGGACTCCCAGGCACCCCTTACAGACACAGGCAGCCCCGGGGCAGCCAGGAACGGGCCCCCCAGTGCCCCTGGACACACACCAGAAATGGGACCTTCTGTGTCGCCCCCCTCGGGCCTGCGAGACCCAGAGCACAGGCCTGTGGATAAGGACAGAAAGGCCTGCAGGGATCCTCTGGGGGACAGCCCAGCCCCTCTGGACACACCTCAGGAGCCCTGTTTGGCCCAGGACCCTCAGCCCCCGGCCCCCACTGCCAGCAGCACCCTAGGTCCCCACCCACCAGAGCCACTGGGTATCTGCAGGAACCCCCAGCCCCCCTGCTCCCCAATGTTGGAGGCCAGTGATGATGAAGCCCTGCTGGTCTGCTGACCTGCCAGCCGCGCTGGTGACCGCCACAGCCCCGCTTTGTAACCAGGGAATACACAGTCGTTTCTACCCTGCCTCCGCGTCCTTCTTTCCTACGGAGAGGCCCAGCCAGCAGCCCAGCCAGCTTGCCCTGTCAGCATGCCCCACCCTGGCGGGCAAGGCGGGTGGGGCGATGGGGGCTTCAGCAGGGGAGGGTGGGGTGATGAGTCCCTCCGCGGGGCTCCAGCGTCCACACAGACACCCGGGGTCTCACTTTTACCTCCCCGTCTCCATTCTGAGAAGCAGGAGGGCCAGGGCAGGGCTCCCCACGGGGTTGTCTGTGGCTTCTCACTTCGTTCACCTTGGGGAGCACCAGCGCTGTGCCTGGCCTGAACAGGGCAGGGGGCACATTGGACCTAGTTCATGCTGGGTGCTCTGTTGATACTGAGGTCTTCCTCCTCTGTCCCCCCAGCAGGCCCTGTAGCAGCTGGGTTAGGAGGCTTCTGCCTTCATCCTTATGCCTGTGGTGTCGGCATGGGCGTGGTCAGGCTCATGCCCTTTGCCCTTTGCCCTTTGGTGGAGGGAGTCAATCTGGGCACTAGGGCAGAGCTGGGAATGTGGGCACGGGGTAGAGGAAGCCCGTGGGTCTCTTGCAGGCCCCGAGGCCCTGGGAGATGCTGCTCAATGCTTTCTCCAGGGACAGAGGCACAAACTGACAATGGCCAAGTCGTTCCCATACTGTCTCGGGGCCTCTGTCTCCTTACCTGTAAACAAGGGTGAGGCCGTGGGCTCTGAAGTCCTGACATTCTGTGGGGACATATGGGAAGAAAGGCAGTTCTGGAGGGAATCCCTGGACTCTCCCAGAGGGTGCTGAGCCAGGCTTGGGGAGGGGCACACTAGCCACTTTCCTATCCTCCATGTCTTTTTGGGGCAGAGGTGGCTCTGGACCCAATGTGCCAGCCCCAGAGAGGAAGTGCCTGGCTCAAGTGTCAGTGACGAAGGCCTCCTCAGAGGCTGCTGGGCAGCTTCCCCCACCAGCTCCACGCGTGCCCCCAAGTTATGCCCACCCTAAGACTCACCTGAGACAAGTGCACCGCCAGCCCTGTTTTATTCAGAGATCTTTTGGGGAAAAGCTAGCAGGGCAGTGCTGGCAGGGACCCAGTCCACAGCTTAGGGCTTCCTTATCACAGGCCTCTAAGAGTGGGATCTCTTTTTTCCAGGAAAAAAACAAAGAAAAACAACTGTTTTTGTAAAACACCTCCTCAATAAACAACATGTAAACAGAAATAGCTGCACCGGCCTCCGCAAATGTCTCATTGTGTCTTCAAGGGCTTGTCTGTGGCGGGCAGTGGGGAGGGCTGGCAGGGGCCGTTCTCCTCCTCGGGGGCGCCCTGGGGGTAGACCACGAAACACAGCTCCTGGCCCCAGCGTGTCATTGACTCTGAAAACAGACAGACAGATGGACAGATGGACTTTGGGGGTCTGACTCCGTGGGATAGGGGTCCTCAGGGAGCTGCTCGCTCTGAGGTGGGTCCCAGACACTAAGGCCGTATCATGGGGAGACATTTGGTGGTGGTCGGGCCCTGTGATGCCAGCACAGCTGCTGGGAGACCCTGCTCCCGGGTGAGCCCCCCAGAGAGTCCCCTCGTCAGCCCCGGCACGTTGGGGAGGCTGCCTGGCTCACCGGTGAGTCGGTGCACACACTTTGGTTTGCTTCTCCAGAACACTCCCAGGAAGAAGACAGGCACTCCGGTGAGGATGATGATGACTCCGACCCCACACACCATGGGCTCTGAGATGAAGCTGAAGACCAGCAGGAATGCCCAGAAGACCAAGTACGTGGCCGGGACGAGGAGGTTCACCTGGGGAGAGTGAGCAGAGCAGCCATGGAGCAGGACCTCCGACTTTCCTGGCCCACCACCCTGGGGGACCCTTGGCATTTTCTACCCTTTCCTGGGAGCTGAGGCCTAGGGCCCCGCTTCTGGCAGCAGCCCAATCTGCTAGAACCCCATTCATGGATGGGCAGTTGGCCCAATTGTTGCGAATTTGTCGGTGTCAGCGGCTCTGAGCTCCATACAGAGACTGTGTGTAGACTTGCGGCTTGCGCTTGGGTGAAGGTCTATTACTTTTTGGCATGTCACATTTCAAGCACTGCACACGTCTCCAGCTCAAGGACTTATATGCAAACGGGAGGAATTAACTCAGGTTAGGGTCTTCTGTTTTGGTGTGGGCTCGTGCAATCCCGTGCAAGTGTCTCAGCCTCATGTTCCTGTCTCTGAACTGGGAGTTTTCAAAGCACCCATGTCAGGGGGCTGTTAGGAGGACTGGACAGGTCAGTGCACACAAGGCCTGGAGCAGGGCTTAGCATGTGGCAGAAGCTGGAATCCCCATCACTGTCATCACCTGCCGCTGGTGCCGTGATGGGTGAAGCTCTGCCAGCTTCCAGCACGTTCTCCCCTGGGCCTCACCTTGATGGGCCTGTGGAGCGCCGGCCGCCTCCAGCGCAGCACGAGCAAGCCCAGGATGGTGACGCCATAGCAGAGGTAGTTGATGAAGGACACGTAGTTGATGAGCGTGTACGTGTCTCCCACAAGCATGATGACGGCTGTGGCCCCGCACTGGGAGAGGACCGGGCTGAGGGATGGCCTTCCACCTGCCCCCTGTCAGCCCTGCAGGTGGTGCTGGGCCTGCCGGCTCAGGCCAGGAGGTCAGTGAGCCCTGGCCCTCCCCACTCCTGCTGTGGGCTGCCCACCAGGGCCAGGGCTCATCCCTGCCATTACCCACATTGCTGGGTGGCTCAGGCTCCCTGCCCTGCCAACGTGGGTCCCCAAACTTACGCAGACGAGGAGAGCAGGGATAGGGGTGCAGTGTCTGACGTGGATCATGGCCAGCAGACTGGGCAGGTGCCCTTCTCGGGCTCCAGAGAAGCAGAGCCTGTAGGGTGGGCACAGAGATGGGTAGGGCCCGTGAGCCCAGCCCTGGGCCTCCCTACTGGCCACATAGATCCTGGACCTCAGCGCTAGACCTGATGTCACTCTTGAGTTGTCACTTCTGACCGTCTGCTCCAGGTCCCAGCCGCCCCACTGGGCGAGTTATTCCCCTCATCTAGCCTGCCTCTCTTTTGCTTTCTGTTCCTCAGAGTTGGGACCAGATACCTGCTACTGGGGAGCCCACTGTCCCAGCTTCAGGTGGGCCCCACCTGGCAAGGCTTCTCTTCCTCTCGCCCCTGCACTGTTTGCTCGCCGGGGCACCTGCCTTGCCTCACCTGGACTGCCCTCTTCCCCAGTCCAGTCACCTGGAGGAGGTGAACAGGTAGCCATTGATCCCTCCGAAAGTAGAAAGCGCCACAGAGACAGGCATGACCCAAGAAAAGTAGCCCAGCAGCTTCTCTCCAAAGGTCTGAGTGGACACAGAAGACAGGCAGGCCGTGAGGCAGGGCAGGAGCCGGGGGGGCCAGGGACCAAGCGGGGCCCCACTCACCACGGCCACCGCATTAGAGGCCAGCAGCTCCTGGGGGGACATGGCAGTGAAGTAGGCGATGTTGGTGAAGGTGTACACAAAAGTCACCAGTGGGATGGAGATGAAGATGGCGCGAGGTAGGTTCCTGGAGGCGGTGGTGGAAGGCGTCAGTGTCGGCCCTCTGGGGGCTGGGGCCGGGGCCCTGGGCTGAGAAGTGGGCCCGGGGGACCTGGCCACAGGAGCTTTGAGTCTCCATGTCCTGAATCTGCCGGGGGCCTTGGGGCAGGGAAGGGGGCAGCACTGCTCTCTGTCTGCCCTGGCAACCCCACCCTGGGCACAGGCTGGTAGGAGGAAGGGCAGAGGGGCGTGTGGCCACAGTGTACCCTGTGGGGTGGGTCTATGTCTGCACACAGAGAGAAAATTGCACACAGTCAGAATCAGCCTCGAAAATCCCAAACATATCCTGAGTGTCCAGGCCATAGATCTAGTGTGCCCCTGGGACTCCCCTTCAGCCTCAGCCCCAGCTGCAATTGCTCACTGTTGGGGTTCCCGGCTGAGTATCAGATGGAGCCACTGGCTTCATGTATTGGGGGCACATGTATGAATTTTGGGTGTCATTTGTGTGCAGGGGCCACGCTAATCTCTATTGTTCCAATTTTAGTCTACGTGCTGCCGAAACGAGCACTCATGTATAATTTTTGGATCCAATATCTGGATTCATTTACAGCAGGACAATGATGCTCAGTGTTTCTGAGGCCCAGCAAGGGGTTGTGACTTGCTCGCAGTCATGCAGAACAAGGCCAGGCTGGAAGACAAGTGTCCTGGCTGTCATTCCAGAGCCGCTCCTGTGGCGCAGCGGCATGGTCAGGTGGCTGATGGGACTGAGGCACAGGTGACAGTGAGGAAGGCTGCCTTCCCAGGGCCCGGCTGGGTGCCCCACTCACTTCCGAGGGTCAACCAGCTCCTCAGTGACATAGTTGAGGAAGTTCCAGCCGCTGAAGGCAAAGGAGCCCTGGAGAAAGGCCAGGGCCAGGTGACCCACGGAGGGTGTCATCCAGAAGTCGAAGGCATTGCTGGGCTGCAGCTCCTCGAAGTGTCCTGGGGGAGGGGTCCAGAGGTCAAGGGTCAGCGTTGTCTCCCCAGCCCTGGGCACAGCCCCACCCCGGCCCTACCTTGGAAGATCTGGACAAAGCCCATGCCAATGATGAGCGACAGGGCCAGCAACTTGCCGCCGGTGAAGATGTCCTGTATGCGCGTGGCCCAGCGCACGCTGGAGCTGTTCACCCACGTTAGCAGCACTGGGGAGGAAAGGCGGGCAGGTGGGTGCGTGCCTCTCACGGGGGCCACAGCCAAGTCCAGCCTGAGCTGCAGGAGGATGCCCCCCCATCCCCCGCAGCAGCACCTCGGCTGCGAACAACCCCACCCTGAGGCTGACCTCTCCGGAGCTGGCAGTGATTTTGTCCCCCAGCCCTCCGGCACGTGGCAGGGAGCAGAGAGGCCCAGCCCGGCCCCACGACGGGCACTCACTCAGGCAGGCCATGGAGAGCACACGGGAAGCCATAGCCGGGGGGATGCAGTTGGGAAACACGGGCTGCAATACGTAGTTGGAGAAGGTCATGGAGATGACGGCCAGGCTGGTGGGGTACATGATGAGGACAGCGCTCCAGAGCAGCAGGAAGCTGGAATAAGTGGGGGCACGAGTGGCACAGGCATCTCATTGCCCTCCCAGCCAAGACGTGTGGAATGGGGGTGCACCCTGGGCCCTGAAAACCCAAAGGCTGGTGCCAGTGCTGGAGGCCAGCTTCAGTCCAAAGAGGCAGGGCTGACCTTATGGACAGTTTCCACAGAGACGGTGTTCAGTACAGTTCAACAGCGAGGCGCTGCCCTCGGGCAGGCGTTGAGAAGGACTGAGGAACCGTCTGCCTGTTTCCTGTGCTGGGTGGGCTGTCCGGGGACCTGCAGTCACAGCTCCGCCTGCAGCTCTCAGCAGAGCCCTGTGGCTGCAGATGGCTGCCTGAGCTGTGATGCCTTGAGGGATGGGACCCTGCCAAGAGCCCTGGGTGGGGTTGGGGAGTACTTTATGTCCCTGCAGCCCAAACCTCGCCTCTGCAGGGTGTCCACATAGGAGTGGGGGCTCTGCTCAAGGTTGTGAGGCCTGAACTGTTCCCTGAGGCTCTGCTTGCACCCAGGGGAGGGCCTGTCCAAGGGGGTGGCCCTGGCCCCCAGTCCAGCCCTTGAGGGTTGGGACTGCTTCATCCAAGGCCATCACTGACCTCTGGAGCATCAAGGTAGGTGGCTTCTTTTTGTCCTGACCTTTGCTCTGCAGCCTTGTTTCCTACCCCTTGCTTTGCACCCCTGCAACTCCTTGGCTTCTAGGATGCTCCACGGCCCACCTTCCCTGCTGGGTGCTCCCCTCTGCCCACCCTTGATGCTGGTTGCCTCCTGACTCAGCCAGGAAGTAGGGTCTTGGGCCCTCTTCTCCCTCCCACCTTCTCAAGTATTCCCTCCAGCTGCACAGGACGGTCCTTCTGTGGTTTCTCGGGTTCCAGGCCCCTTTGAGGACCCTATCCCCAGAGGTGAGCCCCCACAGATATACCCACAGGAGCGTGCATGCCCTGCCAGGGCCCCATCCATGGCTGCTCCATTAAAGGCCCCTGATTCAAACTTTGTATACTTTAGTCTCAACTTTTCCTCTGAGCTCCAGAACCCCCCACCCAAGACCTGACTGATGTGCCCCACTCCCCAAATCTCCCCCTTCTCATGCCACCTATGGGGCCTCTTTAATGGGAAAGCAGGTGTCATGTCAGCAGCACCCACCTCTCCCTCGTGCCATGCTGGCTACCATGTTCTCCCGACTCAGGCTCCTAAATGATTCTGGAATCTTCCTATACCTTTGATGAAACCCTCAGCATGGCTCAGCTGGACTGCAATAGCTTTGATCTCTGTTCACCTCCAGACTGTCTCATCCTCTCCAAGCCTCATAGCCTACGACGGATCTGACCAGCTGGCCCAGGCCACCACCCTCTGTATGTGCTCCCCCTCCTTACAGCTTGGCTGGGAAAATGCCACCCTTCCTCCAAGCCTTGGCATAAGCATGGGTTTTCCTGGGAGCCTTCCTGAGGTGGCTGGCACCCCATTCTCTTGGCTGCTGGGCCGCTCGCTGCCTGCTGCACACACCCTCAAAGCTGGGCACCTCTACGTTTGAGGGGGCAGTTTCCCTTCTGCACTGTGAGCAACGTGAGGACAGAGATTCGTCTTTTTATCAGGGCATACCCGGCCCTTAGCACACAGTAGGTGCTCAATTAATGTTCACTGGTGAATCAAGGGATGTTGGGGAGTTGTTTGAAGGGGAGCTCTTGCAGAGCATTGATAGGAATATCATAGTCCTCCCCCTCCCCATACAGGCTTACTAAAATCAAGGCCATCCTTTAGCATTATCTAGAGCAAGCTTGTCCAACCCCCGGCCACTGGGCTGCAAATGGCCCAGGACAGCTGTGAAGGCAGCCCAATACAAATTTGTAAACTTTCTTAAAACATTATGAGATCTTTTTTGTGACTTTTTTTTTTAAAGCTCATCAGCTATCGTCAGTGTGAGTGTATTTTGTGTGGCCTGAGACAATCCCTCTACTTCCAATGTGGCCCAGGGAAGTCAAATGATTGGACACCCCTGATCTAGAGGTTTCAAATAGTAAGGGCCTCCCGACCCGGAGGCATGGAGTGGGGAATGGGGCTTAGAGGCAGCTTTATTTAGAAGGAGAGGTCAAGGGGCCAGTTGGAATGTCCAGCTGCATTGGGGTGAACATTGGCAGGAGGCGCAACACCTCCGCACCCTTCCCTCCATCCACCCTAATGACCTTGTGGCATGAGAAGCAGAAGAGAAAACCCAGGTCCGGGCCCAGCTGGCCATCTGTTCGGGAGAGGTTGCCCGCCCCTCCAAGCCATTGGTGTCCCACACTCACCCAGCTAGGCCCCCGAAGATCTCGGTGACATAGGCATAGTCCCCGCCAGACTTGGGGATGGCGACTCCCAGCTCCGCGTAGCAGAGGGAGCCCAGGGCAGTGACGCCCCCGCCTAGGACCCAGACGAAGAGGGCCAGGCCCACGGAGCCTGAGTGCTCCAGGACCCCCTTGGGGGAGATGAAAATGCCAGAGCCGATGATGTTCCCTGCAGGGGGAGATGGGGAGGCATCAGCTAGTCTGTGGGGCTCCCCACGCTGCAGTGAGGAAGGGAGCCCCGGCTGCTCCCTGGAGGAGGGGGGTGGAGGCAGGCCTGAAGGCAGGTGGATGCCACTGGGTCCCTCCAATCCTGCACATCCTACTCTGGGCTCATGACCTCCTGCCTCCGGTCCCTGGTGTGGAGGGTGCCACCTTGTCCATTCAGTGAGGCTCCCCTGCCAGAGATGAGTCCTGTCCTGAGTTCCTCTGCCCCCTTCCCACTCCCCCACTTACTCCCACGGGACAGAATGAGCACCAGAGGGGGCTCAGCCACGTGAGTGACGGCACAGTGCCGTGGTCTCAGTGCCTGGACCCTGGTCGAGGCTTCCAGCCTTCTCAGCCTCCAGCCTCCTGGCCTCCTTCCACCTGGCCGACCAGAGCTGGCCCCCTAAAGCAAGACCTTGACCATGATGCTGTCTTTGCTGTCCTTTCAGCTAAAGTCCACGCTCATGGAATGGCTCAGGGAATGGCACCTCTTCCCTGAAGCCCTCCATGACTATGCTGGTTGGGGCTCCTCCTCCCACTTTCCAGCCCTGTGGTTCCCCAGAACCCACCCTGTACTTTATTTTTTTAATCTTCCATCTCCCCTTCCCCTGTCAGAGAGCCCCCGTGCCTGCTTCCTGGGCTCCTCCCTTGCTTCTTGGCACTGTGAAAATGTCTCAGGTTTTGGCGACGGCCAGTGGGGCGAGGGAGACGGGCTGCAATGTCAGGCCTGGGGGCTGGTCAGCAGCCATCACGCAAGGAGTGGAGTGGGCAGTGGCAGGCTGGCGGCCTCTCGGCCTGGCCTGGGGTCTGGACACAGACTGCCTCTCCCCTGGGGATAGCTCACTGGTTGTGACCAGAGGCCAGTGCTCTAATTCCAGGACCACAGTGGGAAACCCTGCTGGGGCTCAGGAGACTTGGGGACTTCTCCCTGCCCAGGTCACCTCTCCAGTCCTGTCTGTGCAATGGGTTATTACAGGGTTGGGCGAGGTACGGTAAGGGAGGCCCACGGCTTGTTCACAGCTGCATCCGGATACACTTTGCACCTGCATTTGTGTGAGTCTCTGTCCTGTCTGCACCCTCACCTGCTTTGGCTCACCTCGGTCTATCAGCACATAGTAGGTGCTCAACACACAACTGCTAAGTAAACTAATGGAAGAATAAAGGGCCTAACATCTGAAGTGGCACCAATGTCCTGATGTGAAGTGAGGGCATTTTTCACTCAGCCCTTCTGGAGTGGGAATGAGAGGGGGTGCCTGGCTTCCTAGGTTCATGTGCAAGTGTAATCTTTCATGGCCACCGAATGTCTGCCCTGCCCCTGGAGCTGACCCTGAGTCTTGGGCACTGGGCTTGGGGGGGGGTGAGTGTTCCTTGACGGACAGTGTCTGGGAGTGAAATAGTGGGAAATACTCATGGTCTGCAGAGCAGGGCGCCAGGATGAGCAAGACTCCAAATGCCCACTTAGCCCTGAGCTCCTGGTCACTTAGAGCAAAGAGGGGACAGTGCTCTGGGTTACCTAGGCCTCAGCATACCTGTGCAAATGAATTGGGTCACATCACTGGTGATTTGCACTAGGGCCTGCCCAAGGGGACACAATCCCAGAATCCACAGGCTACATGAATAAAAAAGCAATACTTGCTGGGATCTGGGGCTCAGTCCCTCAACAAGACTGTCCCCACCTGCCAGGGCCCCGGTGGGGAGTACACATTCATCAGGGCAGTGCCTGCCTGCTCCACCTGCCAGGCCTGCAGGCGGGTCTGGACGAGGACACAGCTATGGTCGCCAATCTGCATGCATGCCTTGTCCAGGGTGCTCCCCTCCACCCCCACCCCCGGCCGACACAGATTTCCAGTCTGGACAGCCACGACGCCCCACTTGGTTTTCCAGTCACATCCCCGGAGCCCTAAATACATCCAGATAAGGATGAAAGAATTCCTGTTCCCCAGCCCCCAGAGGTAAGCTGTGCCCTTAGTCAACTTTCAGGGAGAGGGGGGTCACCTCCCTTACCCACAGGGGCCCAGGGGCCTGGGGGGGCTGCTGGGTTTCTAAAGGGCCTTTGAGTTCACTCTGTCCGGCAGCAGAGCCTCTGTTCTCAGGACCTGGAGGAGTGGGATTTGCCAAAAGCCAGCGAGGTTGGAAGCCAGCAGGGGCTGGGTGGCCTTGGAAGGGGCTGGGGGCATCCAGGGCCCCCAGCCACCCACCTTGTGGGGACCTCACCACTCCACACCATTCAGCCTGGCAGGGCCTCATGGGCATAGCCCTCGGGGAGGCCACACCTGGTACCTGGTCCTGCGAGGCTGGGGTCTGAAAGGGGACACATTGCTAGCCTCAGATGCTGGGATCTGGGGGATGGGCCGGGGTGGGGGTGGGTCACTATTGTTCTGGAGGCATGGCCTCAGGCTACAGTGCAGGACGCTGTGGCTCAAAAGAACTCATGGGCCAGCTGGTGTCTCTGAGGTCCTGGGGGCCTCTCCTTTGGGGCCTGGACAGCTGCAGGTTTGTGCTAGAAGGTGGCCGAAAACCCCAACCACTGGCTGCTCTCGGCACTGCACCACGTGGCCGGGTGGGGCTCTGGAAGGAGCCACAGGGGCTGTATGTAGTCTTGGGGGGAGTGGCAGAAGGCAAAGACAGGGAGGGAGCATGCTGAGACAGGGGTGGGGCCTCCAGCGCTTGGGTGATCACAGGAACCATGTGGAAGAGATGGGGAGCTGTGAGGGGGTGCTGCACGGGTGCTTGCCCAGCCCTCTTGGTGGTGGTGGGCACGGGCCCCCTTTCTCATTCCTCACGCTCAGGCCCAGCAGAATCAGGCAGTGCACAAGCCCAGCTCTCGGGGGATCCCGCTGTAGAGGAACCCGAGGAGGGGCGCGAACCGGGGTGATGGGATGCGCGGGGAGTTACTGCTGAGGAGTCTGACTGATCCGGGTTCTGAGGTCTCCACATTCCCATCCACCCAACGGGACAAGCTGCTCTGTGGTCCCTCCAAGGTCCTTGGTGGGGCCGGAGCTCCCGGGCAGGTGGGTGAGGATGTGAATGCCCCAACCAGGAAGCCCCCCTCCACTCTCCTCGCCCCTCTCCCCTCGGCCCGTGTGGGTGGTTTTTATCACATTAAGATGTTTGGCCTGATGGGGCTTACCCGGCCCCGCGGAGGGATGAAGAAAGGGCCATTGTTCTCCAGGCTGTGCGGTGCACGCTGACCTATTTTTTGGAGGCAGCGGCCTACTGTGGAGGTCACAGGGGTGGACCATGGAGGTCGTGGTGGTGGAAGGAGCCAGCTGCCCCTGGGATGTGTGTGTGTGTTGGTGGTGTTGGTGGTGGTGGTGGTGCAGCCTGACTTGGGGAGGGGGCACAGGTATCCTGTCAGGCCAGGCTGCCGGCACCACCTTTCAGCCCTAGAAGCACTTATGGGAGTCAGCTAGCTATGTGGCCTCCTCAGGTCTGTGCTGCCCTTCTGGGCCTCAGTTTCCCTTGCTGCTAAGTAGGGCCATTGGGCTAGGGGGCAGCAGAGGGCTGGTCCAGCCCCGACTTTGGCAGAGGCACCGCTGGGCAGAGTGGATGTGTCCTGCACATCTGCATGGAGCCCAAGGAAGCAGCGTGCTCAGGGACTTCTGTCCCTCACGGCAGGTGTCTCCCCAGCTCAGTGGCCTCCCGGAAGCAGCAACACCACCGTCAGAAAGCCTTCCCTGACTTCTCACTTTGGCCTCTATAGCCTGGACCCTGTCCCACTGCCATGGTATCTGGAAGACGGCCAGGAAGTGATTCCTCTATTTGCCAGCCTGGGTGGATCCTGTATTCCCTGAGGGCAGGGTCCATGCCCTGGCCTGCGGCGAGAGAAGGCCAGAGCTCCACAAATGGATAGGGACCCCGCAGGGCTAGGTCATCTGACACCCGCCTTGCCTTTCCCCGACTTTCGGTGAGCACGGTTGCACTGCCCCGCTGGGCCTGGTCAGGGGCTGGCTGCAGGCCAGGCCTCCTTCCTTTGCCCTGGGCAATGAGTCCCAGCACCTCCCCGTTAGGACATGACCCATGCATGCAGCCTCTGCCTCCAAATCCTCTGGCATATACGGGAGCTCCAAAGAGCTCCAAACTCCCATCGGTAGGTCCCAAGGCCCCTAGGCCATGGGCTCTTATAGTTGAGAACTCGCGGATCTGGGTCAAATCCCAGATCCCTCATGATGGGTGCTGTGGACCAGGCATTTCATCTCTCTGAGCCTTCTCATCTGTGAAATGGGGAGAGGAGGCAATGATGCAGGCATACACCTACCTGGCGCATCAGAGGCCTCAGGAGGTGCCTATGGATTTCACTATTGTCACCCACCTTGGAGAGGCCCCAGGTCACCCTATCTGGCCTTTGGAGACATGTCTCCTATGGGACCTCACCACCCTGGGGTCAGCAGTTAAGGCCTTACTTTGGGGGTCCTGCTGTGGCCCTGGGTGAAGCCTGCGTCTCCAAGCACAGGAGTGTCCTTACAGTGAGCTCTCACAGCGTTAGGCACCCCTTGGGGGGATGGGGGAGACTGGAGTGCCCTCTGAGGTCTCGGCAGAACTCCACCGAAGTGAGTGGGGATGTTTCCAGAACAATCTGCACTCCAGCCAACCCACTTCCCTTTTGAGAGATGAGCAGAAGGAGTGTGGAGCTCTCTGCTGGGCTCCCTCTGCCCAGCCCCGTGTTGTCCAGGGGGCCTCACCCCGAGCCCTGTCTCCAGGCTGAATCTCGTCAGGTCCCCGATGAGCTCCACGTTGCTGCATCCGGCAGTCAAGCCCCAGGCCCATCGTACTTGCCTCATCGTCAGCATCTGGCAGGTTGACCCCTTCCTGCTATGAAGCCCCCTGGTCCTCTCCCACCTCACTGACAGCTCCTTATCAAACTCCTCTGCTGGTCCCTTCTCATCTGTCCTGACTTCTAGATATCGGGTACCCAGGGCTCAGTCCTGAGGCCTTTTCTCTTTGCTTTCTATACTCACCCCTTGAGAGGCCTCATCCAGTACCCAGTTTCTGCTGGCAACCCTCAAATTTGTATCCCCAGCACGGACCTCCCTGCTAAAGTAAACCTTTATGTCCAACTGATGACTAAACCAATAGGCACCTCACATTTCACACGTTTAAAATGGGGTTCCCGACTTTCCCCGTCCCGCGGACCTGCTCCTCTCACAGGCTTCCCGGATCAACAAATGGCAAACCGTGCTCCCAGCTGCTCAGACCCAAACCTGGTGGCACACTTGCCTCCTGGCTTTCCCCCACGCCTGGTGTCCTCACAAATCCTTTGTCATCACAAGTCTCTGGGTCTACCGTCCAAACACACCCAGGACTGCACCTCTGCTTAGCACCTCCACTGCCACCACCCTGCTGGAAGCCACTGTCATCTCTTACCCTGGGGACTCATCCTGACTGGGCTTCCTGCTTCTGCCCCTGCTGCCCACAGCGTCTGCCCCATAGTGATTCCATCCCACCCCACCCC